>JAXRKP010000038.1:412500-427500 GCA_037039925.1 Doris montereyensis | reverse complement strand
AGTATAGTAGTAGTGGTAGTAGTAGTAGTAGTAGTAGTAGTATTAGTAGTAGTAGTAGTAGTAGTAGTAGTAGTAGTAGTAGTAGTAGTAGTAGTATAATACAGAAGGATACATTGGAGTGAAGTCAAGTATGACAATAAGTGAGTGAGGATAGTAGTAGTAGTAGTAGTAGTGGTAGTGGTAGTAGTAGTGGTAGTAGTAGTAGTAGTAGTAGTAGTAGTAGTAGTAGTAGTAGTAGTAGTAGTAGTAGTAGTAGTAGTAGTAGTAGTAGTAGTAGTAGTAGTAGTAGTAGTAGTAGTAGTAGGAGGAGGAGGAGTAGTAGTAGTAGTAGTAGTAATAGTAGTAGTAGTAGTAGTAGTAGTAGTAGTAGTAGTTGTAGTTTTGCTGTAGTAGTAGTAGTAGTTGTAGTAGTGTTTTGCTGTAGTAGTAGTAGTAGTAGTAGTAGTTGTTGTTGTTGAAGTAGTGGTGCATGTAGTAGTTATTTGAGTTAATTTGATAGTTACCGTAGTAGTAGAAGTAACAGTGTAATGCCGTAGTCGTAGATGCCATATTAGTTGTGCTACTAGTAGTAGTAAAATGGTAGTCGTTGGAATGGTTGTTGTTGTTGGAAGATGTGACATACGCAGAGGAGGAGAGCTGCGATTACATTATTATAATCTACGACGGTTGCAAACTATTGTCCGGGAGCTGCGATCAGGAACTCTTTTAGGTTATGTGATTATCATAAATCTGACTCTTCTGGTATATGAGATAAGTGCTCTATTTTCATTTTCGCTTTTAGTTTCGGGTTGCATGAAAATGGCTGTCGTTGGTGCAAGAAGTGAATCTCAAGAAAAATTTTCAAAAGATTTGGCCGAAAAATATTGAACTGTTCCGAAACAAATTCGGTACGATATTATTATTTGATTTAGATCATAAATATGATCAAATCAATGATTCTCAGGGTTTTTGTTTTTAGGCTAAGAAAATAGAAAACACAAAGTTCTCGAATGATAGGCTACTTAGTAGAGTGTGATACGAGTGTGATTATGATATTGATAGTCACGTAGTTGGTAAAGTGTCAGTGATCTGATTTTCTATGGTTCTAAATAGGAAGATTTCCATTTATGTAGATATCTTGAGCCTAGTCAGATAAATTCTATACCATATAATATATGATTTTTTTTTTACCAGTGGCTTGAAATTCAAAATAATAAGTAAACATTACTACTACATAACTCATCAAACCATAGTTGGATGGTATATATATATATATACAATAACTGCACTCAAGCACCGCAAACATTACATACCATATACAATTACAAACCCCAGTTATAACTCGATACTCTCTCCTCAACAATTTACAAGTAAGTCATGTAAGGCGTGTTCCCAAGTCGTCTCACTATTACTATTAACTACTCCCAGAGTAGCAACAAGAGTATTAGTAACGCCAGTAACGACTTAGGAGCATGATCCTGTTTCTTTTAACAGGATACCCCTCCTTCCACTGAACGCCCCCCACTATCTCTTCAAGATTATAAAACTGGGGAAATTTAAGATGAATCATAAATATCACTCAGTCTCTGAGTTAAAGGAGAGAGGCCATAAAACGTAGGCCTCGTGGGAGCTCGATATTCAGTGCAAGAATGAGTCGGAATCCCGCGATACACCGTGAACAGTATTGTAACGTTTTTATCATTTTTAATGTTTGATGCTGCCTGGCAGTGCTTAAGTTCAATTATGAGTATTTCCATCAAAATGGAGCCTTTTTTTAAACACAATAATCCATCTAAATCTACTAAGTCGACGCTAAAAACTCTATATATTTCTTTGTCATTATGGTCAGTTGCAATAAATAAAAGATTTGGACCTTTGCATTACACTGTTGAAACACAGCTGTTGAAATAAGTTACAAGAATGACCCAACCCTGGATGTAATGGGAGGTTTGAAGCAGGCTTGGCGACTGTTGGGAGGTTACTCTCTCTCGCCGATCTATGCGTAAATCATGAAGTGTGTTTCCAAGTCATCTCCTTGGTATTACTCTCAGATTAGCAACAAGAGTATGAATTGGGAACATGCTTTTGTTTCTTTTAACAAGATGACCCTCCTCCCTGGAACCCCTCCCCCACTCTCTCCTCGGGATTATAACGCTAGAAAACAAGGCAGAAACAAAATATATGGCTTGACATATTTATATATTAATGAAATTTTAATAAGATAAAATATCACTCATTCTCGGAGTTAAACGAAATGGGACCACTGTACATGGGCCTCACGGAGCCCAACATTCAGTGACGAGAGAGTGACCACACTTCAGCACTTTCAATATTTTAGTGAGTCCAATGGTCATGCTAGACTCAGTTCCGACGGGTGAGAGGAGAGGTGTAAAGGTACAACCTTTAGAGATATAAAATCGATTTTACAAAGGTAAAAATACGCGGTAATATACGCAAATTATTATTAAATTTAGATAACTCTACTGAGTGTCATCTTCCATGTGTAGGAAAATATGGTCAATATTATAATCAAAGGAAAGTTAATAACTTCTGATTTAATGATTAGTCTGATATGTCACACTGTCTATAGATGTCATTGACCTGTGAACTGCTTGTGTTCAAATAAACTGTGTTGTCATGGGTCTGATCGTGTCAAATTACCATCTCAAACAGTCACAAAATTCTATTCAATTATCTTTATAATTGATCTTTTAAAAGAAAAAGGAAATTATATTTGTGTTTTATCACAATTTCCATTTGAAAAAAATAAAAGAAATACATCAATGCATTTAAATTAAAAACAAATGTAACTTAAGTTAATCATTAAATGTATACATTTAAGGAGAAATATATAAAATTGCTAATGTGAGTAAATCGATAGTGCTGTGAAACAATTAACACACAAAAAATTTAATTTTTAAAATTTTAAACTTTTAATTAAAAGTAATATTTTTTAAATTTTAATTTTTAAAAAAATAATTTTAAATTAAAATTCATTAACTCATCATAAATCATTCATTCACCATCCATCAATTTCAATTTCTTAAACATTGTGAGTAAAACACCATTGTGCTTTGAAAGTAAGCTATTGTCAAACTTTCGTATGGCACTTGGAAGAAAAGACCTAAAATATCTCTCAGTCTGGGATTTTAAAATCATGTATAAGTTGACCACTTCTGCTACTTGTTTTGGGTATGGGAGAAAGAGGATGGGTGTTGTCTCTAAATATGCCACTCTGCAAATGAAAGCAACCCATACCGTACATCGTGTTTTTCCTCTTGGATGCGCCTAATATAAATGGAGACCTCCCCTCTTGATATGAAGAATTTTCATCAAGATTTAGATTATATTCTATTGTATATATATATATATAATGTAAATTTGACCTTTTTTTATTATCTATATTTAATGTATACATAATTCTGTGCTGGTCATTCTTTTTTTGCCAAAGGGTCTGTTGTCAGGCCGCAGTAACTATATTTTGCATATGGCAGGTTTCACAAAATGGTCAGATTTATTGGTCATAATTTATAGATTTTTGGGCTTATGAGAGTTTCAAATTTAAGAAAACAGGGGCTCAATAATGTAGTTATAGATCTAGTCTCCATGACTTGGCTCACTGTGGCTAAATGAGTTAACCCCAACAGAAAAATTTAATTAAGCCTGTTAGGGGATTTTAAGATGGCAGCCCACATATACCTAGACTTTTAATTTGATTCAGTGTATCCACATCCACAACTAAGGTGATCTCGGGGGGGGGGGGGTTTGTCCGGACTGCCAAGTGATCTTTAACATGCACAGAGTGTTGTCATCTGCACACAGGACCTCCTTTTATTGTTCGTCTTCGATGGGGCTAGGTGTAGATCCACTTGCCTGAACCAGGGAAGATTTTATTGGGGAAAAATTAAAGAATTTTTCAACCCTTTCATGGGCTTGAACCCGTGACCTTTGGGTTGAGAGGCAGACACAATGCCTCTAGACTACTGAGTCACCCCCACCCCATCTAAGCTACACTGTGCTAATCACCTGCTTAAACCCAAATCCAACCGATTCAGAGAAACAAAGATATGATATACCAGATTGGCCTACAGAAGCCGATCCTGGAAGCAAAATCAGACTTTGACTTTTGGGGTGTGGAATGTTAGGTCAATAAATGGAAAAAAAAGTTAGAAGTAGATGAAGAATTTGAAAAATTCAAAGCAGATATTTTGGCCGGGCAGTGGACAGGTAAGCATCTGTACGGGGAGTAGATGATCCCGCCCTCCACGAGTCTCCTGCTGCCCTGCAGGTCAGTCTTGGCTGACCAAGGCTAAAGGAGTTAACCCTGACAGAAAACAGCCTGTTGCCTTGCAGGCCAGTCTTGACTGACCAAAGGCTAAAGGAGTTAACCCTGACAGAAAATAACAACCTGCTGCCTTGCAGGCTGGTCTTGAATGACGAAAGACTAAGGTAGTTAACCCTGACAGAAAAATAACAAGGCCTAGTAGAGGGCCTCAAGATGGCAGCCCCACTATCTACCTAGGGTACAGTAGGCTAATCCCCTGCTTATCCAAAACCAAACTGATTCAGAAACATAAATGCATTATACCCGGCTTGACGAAAATGGAAACGAACACAGACTGATTTTTGGAATATTGACTGTTAGGGCAATAAATGGTAAAAATGTAGAATTAGTTGAAGAAATGGAAAAATTCGAAGTAAACATTTTGGCTATTACAGAAACAAAGAAAACAGGACAAGGAATAGAAAATGTAGGACCAAATTATATTTTAATCTTCTCAGGAGTAGATGTCAAAGATAGAGCTAGAGCAGGAGTAGTCCTCCTAGTGCATAAAAGACATGAAAAGCTACTAGAAAGTTGGAAATTCATAAGCCCACGACTATTAGAGGTAAATATTAAACCAAAAGGAAGAAAATGTAATTATTAATGGCTTATGGACCAAACAAAGACGCCACTAAAGAAGAAAAAGATATCTTCGAAAATGATTTACAAATAGCTGCAGAGAATATTAAACACAAACAGGAACTGATGGTTTTAGGAAATTTAAACGCTATAGTAGGCAACAATATAGAAATGTCAGGAGGAGTAATAGGTAAAGAAGGAGAGACAACAACTTCTCCAAATGGAAAGAGACTAATAGATTTTTGCCTATATTAAAGAATAACATGAAAATAGCCAACACCTTTTTTCCTCATAAAGATATCCACAAATATACAAAAGTAAATGATCACAGGTGTGAAAAGTCAATGATAGACTACATAACAGTTAGCAGCTCCCTTTTTTACAGTACATTGAATGCAAGAGTAAACAGAGGAGCAGAAATATTTAGTGACCATCACCTAGTGATTGCCAAAATGAGATTACTGCTGAAAAAAATAAACAGAAAAGGAAAGAGAAGAAAGCTACTAATCTCAAAATAGAGGAAGTAAATAATAAACCAGTAGTAAAAAACAGATATACCTATCTAGGATAAAAAGATTTATCAGTGAAAGGCAGATGGATCTGAATGATAGCACAATAGAAGAAAAGTGGCATGTATAAAGAAACACTCCTCAGTTGTACTGAAGAGGTCTGTGGTAGGAAACAAATTAAAGGAGATAGGAAAAGAACAGCATGGTGGAATGAGAATGTCAAGACTAAGATCAAAGAAAAGAAGGATGTCTGGAAGAAATACTTGCAAACAAAGAAACCAGAAGATAGGATTGATTAGGTGAGTAAAAAAGAACTATTGCCAAAGAGGAAGTGAGGAAAGCAAAACAGGAACAATGCGAGGAGTTTGGACAAAGACCAAGGAAGCTATCAAGGAAATCAAAAGCTGTTCTGGGAGGCAATGAAGAGCATGAGAAAGACCAAAGCATGCCCAATACGAGAAATTAAGAATGCCAAAGGAGGAATAATGAAAGAAGATAGCCAACTCATGGAAGCATTCGAGAAGTATTTTCAACAATTACATAACCCCTCCAGAACATATGAAACAAGGAGTAAAGATCAATTAGTAAGAGTAACAAGTAATCCAGAAGAGACAACTGAAGATGTACATATGTCATTAGAAGAAATCCAAACAGCTATAAGAAAAGTGAAATCAGGAAAAGCCCCAGGAGCAGATCAAGTTTATCCAGAAATGATTAAAAACCAAGGGAGAGAGGCAGACAAACTACTACGTGCAATATGCCAACAAGCATGGAAGTCCAAACAGATGCCAGACGACTAGAAAAAGGGAACTGTAGTACCAATAGATAAGAAAGGATCAACTATGGAATGCTCAAACTATAGAGGGATATCACTACTTAGCGTGAAAAAGTGTATGCCAGGATACTGGAAACGAGACTAAGGAAAAGAGTAGAGGATCAAATTGAAGAGCATCAGAGTGGATTTAGACCAGGCAGAAGTGTACAAGACCATATATTTACAATTAGACAAATAAAAGAAAAATTCCTTGAGAGAAACATTGACTTGCACCTGTGTTGTATTGACTTAGAAAAGGCATTTGACACTGTGAGGAGGGACGAACTATGGCATTTCTTAAAATAACACAATGTAGAGCAAAATTTAATAGAAGCCATTAAAATTTTACAATAAACCAACATGTGCAGTCAGAGCAGCTGGAAACATATCTGCAGAATTTGATGTAGATATAGGAGTAAGACAGGGTTGTATCCTAAGTCCTCTTTTCTTTATCACATTTATGGATTCAGTCTCAAAGGCATCCTCAAAATGAAGAAAATGAATGTAGGTATGTGGAAGCTCAAACCACCAGTAAATGTACCAATGCTTTTCATTTGCGATGATTTAGTTCTGTTTGGAAAATCAGAAAGTGACCTTCAGTCGAATATCAACATTATGAACAGTGAACTAAATAAAGAGGAATGAGAGTAAATGCAAAAAAAAAAAAAACAAAGCTAGTAACTAGGAAGCTAAAACACAAAATCTTAAATTGGGCAGAGAGAATTTAGAACAAGTTCACAGCTACAATTACCTAGGAGTAATGATTATCTCAGAGGAAAACTAAGAGAAGAAATCAGCCAGAGAGAATCAAAAAGGCAAGTGCAATGTATAACCAACTAAGAAAGGTAGGGGACAAAAATTATCAACAAAAACCAAACTTGCAGTATACAACTGGCAGCGAGGCCTGGACCGTAGATAGTAGAGTACAGGCAGCTGAAATTAAATATCTAAGAAGAGTAGTAAGGAAAACTAAAAGAGACAAAAATCAGAAACACAACAATATGAGATTAAACCAAAACAGACGGCATAAAAACTAAGATAGAAACAAATCAATTAAGATGGTTTGGGCATATAAATAGAATGAATGACAGTAGAGTAGCTAAATCAGCTAAATCAGTATACAGTGCTAAAGCCCAAGGTAAAAGGCCAAAGGCAGACCTTGGAGAAAGTGGGAAGAAGATATAAAACAGGCATTGAAGCATAGAAATTTAACATTTTGGCAGGAAACAGAAAATACCAGGACAGGGCATCCTGGAGAAAGATCATCTCAGGCATCTGAACCTATACACCAAAGGTAGAATGGGAACTGATAAAGAAGAAAGATATTTTGGCTATCACAAAAGAAAAGAAAAAAGGACAAGTAGTAGAAACTTTATGACTCACATTTTGCGAGTTAGCGAGTTAATTTCGAACCCTAGCCATAAATAATAACATTCGAATCTGTTTAAATATCTTAGTCTTCTTTGATACTGATTTTTAAATTAAATTTGGGAAAGAAAGCGTACAATACCTTCAATGTTTGAAATTCCAAACCCCCTTTATTATAATAACCCATACACTTTGTTTTCTGGCTTGTAACGTATTACAGATGGAGAGAGCAAAGAGAGGAATCGGGAGAATTTAAATCTGATAAATACTGGACCTCAGTTGGTAAGCATGAGTAGTAATTTTTATCATTGCAAATTTTGTAATGATTTATCACTAAAAGAGACTTTATGAATAGAATAAACAGCATCTGTATAAAGGGCTGTTCTACATTGATTAGGCAGAATTCCTTTGTTTTATGAATGGTAAAAACTTATAAATAGTTTTAAGATTGCCATTGATAAAGAGCTCCCATGCTTTGAATACCTGTTTGATGAATGATTTAAATCTTATGATATATTTCATAATGTATCCTTATTATTGATGATTACTCTAGATGTATTTCAGGGTATTCAAGGTCATTTGACCTATATTATTATGACATGATATGATAATAATTTTAGATGGAACCATGTTTGTTTTTTTCTTTGTTGGAGATTTCCATCATGCAAATTTTTATCCTTATATTGTGCCTAGAACATCAAAATTCACACCTTCTATGCTAAATCTCTCCTACACACAATCATACATAAGGCAATCATACACATAAAGCAATCATACACATAAAGCAATCAAACACATAAAGCAATCATACACATAAAACAATAATACACATAAAGCAATCATACACATAAAGCAATCATACACATAAAGCAATCATACACATAAGACAATCATACACATAAAAACAATCATACACATAAAGCAATCATACACATAAAGCAATCATACACATAAGGCACAAATTCTGTGACATACAGACACAGATCACCAATTCTAAGACTAAGTGGGCAGTTGGCGGGAGTTGTTGGTAAGTCCACTTCTTTCCTTTCACTCTTTTACTTCCCTTTCACCTTGCTGTTTCCCCCTATTTCACCATCAGATCATCACATATGGCGGACTGGATAATTTTAATCAAACAAACCAAACAAACAAACCCATTACTAATTTGTTCATTAGATTTTTTTTTTCATTAATGTGACACCAAACGTCAAATACTTTACAACATGAATCGAAATCTCCCAGAAATTTTCCAGCTTTCTGTGTTCTTCAATAATTTTTGATAAAATATTGGCTGTGTTTGTTATCCTTCTCAGGAAGGAAATATGTATGAAAGTGCTAGTTCACACTTTTACAGCACTGTTTCTATCATTTCTCTTCATAGATGGCATATTCAAAAACTCACTCTGGCGAAACTACAAAAATTTCCTTAGCTTTCTCTAAAAAACCCTTCCCGTTAAGGTGAGTCTTTTTTTTTAGTGAGTGCTACTTTTTTTCAGGTTCTTCACAACAGGAAGCATTCCACTGAAATCAATTTCCTCACCTCCTTCCTTCTTTCCTGGGTAGTAACCATTCCTACTTCATCTTACCTCCTTTCCGCACCCTTCTCTCTCACACACCCATACACACACACACACCAGTACACATCTTTATGTTCCAGATCTTTCCATTGGATAAAAATACAAAACAACAACAATCAGTCTTGCATTTTGCATAAGTATAAAAAAAACTAGTTCCTGCAAGGCCATTATACATAACATCAGACCTGGCTTTGCTAGGACTCAAACCAGGACCTCATGATCCCAAGTCCGACAAACAACACCACTAGGCCCAAAAATGAATGATAAGAATATAGCTAAATCAGCATACAGTACTAAAATCCAAGGTGAAAGACTAAAAGGCGAACCTCTGAGAAAGTGGGAAGAAGATATAACAGAAGCATATCTACATTAAATTCATTCACATGTATTTTGCATAAATTGCTGTAAATGTGAACTTTGTGTATCATCACAGATTCTCGTTCCTTTTATCCTTTCATTACAATCGATTCAGTAAATACATCTTTGTCATAAGGGCTGTCTATTAAAGTTTCACTCTTATAAAGATTAGTTTTATTGCTACACTCAACAGAATACAGAGATGATGGTGTCTGAGCTGGAGAAAACTATGTTGGCATTGGTCTCAATTTTTTACAGTCTGCCCGAGTCTCAGGTAAAGCACCATGATTTTGTCATGTTTTTATCAATGAGTATTTGCAGCTGGCTATTTGTCGTTTTTAATGTGTGAACTACGGTTTTGCTGTGTTGTCACGTAGAGAGGGTCCAAGAATTAAATTTCAGGAAAATCTTTTCAAATATTTTGTTGATAATATTGAACTCATTTACAACACATTTGGGTTTGGATATAATTATTTGATTCAGATGGCGCTGACAAGAATACTCAAGAATTGAGTTGGTCAGCTATTATGAGGAACAAGAAGAGAACTTTAATCTAATCAAACCCAACTATACTCAATTCTCCTTAATAATAAGTAAATGGGGGAAAAGTTTAAACATCTGGAGTCATAATTATCCATATATCTAGATTTTAAATCTAAATGTAGAAACTCAACTAGATGTATGTCTAGAATTTCAAGAATATTACAGACTGCATACAGATTGGTGACTTCCAAAATGTTTTCTTAACTATTAAGTCTAGTGTGCAAGTTATTTAAATACTGTTTCTGACTTCTGATGTTTCATTCTTCTTTTACTACCATATTATTAGCTCCTCTTGATTTTACTCATCATAGGTAAATGTTTGAGGAAGACATTTCAAAACTCCACCCTAAACGTGCTTGGAAGTCTGAAAAGTTTTGCGGACTCTTTGTCTGATTGTCTGACACCTGACAAGTAAAGTAATTTGCTTTGTCTGATTGTCTGACACCTGATATGTACGTAATTTGCTTTGTCTGATTGTCTGACACCTAACAAGCAAGTCATAAAATTATTTGTCTGATTGTCTAACACCTGATATGTAAGCCATTGGCTTTGTCTGACACCTGACAAGTAAGTCAAATGCTTTCTCTGATTGTCTTACACCTGATATGTGATAAGTAAGTCATTTGCTTTGTCTGGTTGTCTGACATCTGATATGTAAGTCATTTGCTTTGTCTGGTTGTCTTACACCTGATATGTAAGTCATTTGCTTTGTTTGATTGTCTGACACCTGATATGTGATATGTGAATCATTTGCTTTGTTTGATTGTCTGACACCTGATATGTAAGTCATTTGCTTTGTTTGATTGTCTGACACCTGATATATAAGTCATTTGCTTTGTTTGATTGACACCTGATATGTAAGTTATTTGCTTTGTTTGGTTGTCTTACACCTGATATGTGAGTCATTTGCTTTGTTTGATTGTCTGAAACCTGATATGTAAGTCATTTGCTTTGTCTGGTTGTCTAACATCTGATATGTAAGTCATTTGCCTTGTCTGGTTGTCTAACATCTGATATGTAAGTCATTTGATTTGTTTGATTGTCTGACACCTGATATGTGAGTCATTTGCTTTGTCTGGTTGTCTAACACCTGATATGTAAGTCATTTGCTTTGTTTGATTGTCTGGCACCTGATATGTAAGTCATTTGCGTTGTTTGATTGTCTGACACCTGATATGTGAGTCATTTGCTTTGTCTGGTTGTCTAACACCTGATATGTAAGTCATCTTCTTCTATAAATTTATTTTGTAGTTGTCTTGTCATTGCCCCTATGAGCGTGCGACTACAATGTTGATTATATTGTGTCTTTATCCGCTCTTTATGTCTCTCCAACAGCACACTGAGAATTCAATGGACGGGAGCGTCTGGGAGACCACTGACTTTGCACTGTTAAAAGGTACGCGTTGTTCTAGGCTTTTTTCTCTCTTATCTTTTCTTAATATCTTTTCTATTCTGTTCTACCTTGCTTTATCCACTTAATCATGTTCAGCAATCTCCCTTCGTAGGGTATTTGTTGAGTAAGAGGGGTACCTTATATGTGTTTAGTGAGAACCACCTTATATTTGTTAAGTGAAAAGGTGCGTTATATGTGTTTAGTGACAAGGTACCTGATATGTGTTTAGTAGAAGGTACTTTATATGTGTTAAGTCAGAAGGTACCTTATATTTGTTTAGTAAGAAGGTGCCTTATATTTGTTTAGTAAGAAGGTACTTTATATTTGTTTAGTAGAAGGTACCTTATATTTGTTTAGTGACAAGGTACCTTATATTGTGTTTTATATTTGTTTAGTGAGAAGGTACTTTATATGTGTTTAGTGAAAAGGTACCTTATATGTGTTTAATATTTGTTTAAAGCCTTGAAAATACCTTATATTTGTTTAGTGAGAAGGTACCTTATATTTTTTAGTAGAGAAGGTAACTTATATTTGTTTAGTGAGAAGGTACCTTATATTTGTTTAGTAAGAAGGTACCTTATATTTGTTTAGTGAGAAGATACCTTATATTTGTTTTGTTTAGTGAGAAGGTAACTTATATTTGTTTAGTGAGAAGGTAACTTATATTTGTTTAGTGAGAAGGTACCTTATATTTGTTTAGTGAGTGCTGTAACTTATATTTGTTTAGTGAAAGGTAACTTATATTTGTTTAGTGAAAGCTTATATTTGTTTAGTGAGAAGGTAACTTATATTTGTTTAGTGAGAAGTACCTTGTATCTGTTTAGTGAGAAGGTAACTTATATTTGTTTAGTGAGAATACCTTATATTTGTTTAGTGAAAAGGTAACTTATATTTGTTTAGTGAGAAGGTACCTTATATTTGTTTAGTGAGAAGGTACCTTATATTTGTTTAGTGAGAAGGTACCATATATTTGTTTAGTGAGAAGGTACCTTATATTTGTTTAATGAGAAGGTACCTTATATTTGTTTAGTGAGAAGGTACCTTATATTGTTTAGTGAGAAGGTAACTTATATTTGTTTAGTGAGAAGGTACCTTATATGTGTTTAATGAGGAGATACCTTATATTTGTTTAGTGAAAAGGTAACTTATATTTGTTTAGTGAGAAGATACCTTATATTTGTTTAGTGAGAAGGTACCTTATATTTGTTTAATGAGAAGGTACCTTATATTTGTTTAGTGAGAAGGTACCTTATATGTGTTTAATGAGAAGGTACCTTATATTTGTTTAGTGAAAGGTACCTTATATGTGTTTAATGAGAAGATACCTTATATTTGTTTAGTGAGAAGGTACCTTATATGTGTTTAATGAGAAGATACCTTATATTTGTTTAGTGAGAAGGTACCTTATATGTGTTTAGTGAGAAGGTACCTTATATGTGTTTAGTGAGAAGATACCTTATATTTGTTTAGTGAGAAGGTACCTTATATGTGTTTAGTGAGAAGGTACCTTATATTTGTTTAGTGAGAGGTACCTTATATTTGTTTAGTGAGAAGGTACCTTATATGTGTTTATATTTATATTAATGAGAAGGTACCTTATATGTGTTTAGTGAGAAGGTACCTTATATGTGTTTAATGAGAAGTTACCTTATATTTGTTTAGTGAGAAGGTACCTTATATTTGTTTAGTGAGAAGGTACCTTATATTTGTTTAGTGAGAAGGTACCTTATATTTGTTTAATGAGAAGGTACCTTATATTTGTTTAGTGAAAGGTACCTTATATTTGTTTAGTGAGAAGGTACCTTATATTTGTTTAATGAGAGATACCTTATATTTGTTTAGTGAGAAGGTAACTTATATTTGTTTAGTGAGAAGAACTTACCTTATTAGTTTGTTTTATATGTTTAGTGAGAAGGTACCTTATATGTGTTTAGTGAGAAGGTACCTTATATTTGTTTAATGAGAAGGTACTTATATTTGTTTAGTGAGAAGGTAACTTATATTTGTTTAGTGAGAAGGTAACTTATATTTGTTTAGTGAAAGGTACCTTATACTTGTTTAGTGAGAAGGTATCTTATATTTGTTTAGTGAAAAGGTAACTTATATTCTTTTAGTGAGAAGGTACCTTATATTTGTTTTAGTGAGAAGGTAACTTACACTTGTTTAGTGAAGGTACCTTATATTTGTTTAGTGAGAAGGTACCTTATATTTGTTTAGTGAGAAGGTAACTTATATTTGTTTAGTGAGAAGGTATCTTATATTTGTTTAGTGAGAGGTACCTTATATTTGTTTAGTGAGAAGGTACCTTATATTTGTTTAGTGAGAAAGGTACCTTATATTTGTTTAGTGAGAAGGTACCTTATATTTGTTTAGTGAAAAGGTACCTTATATTTGTTTAGTGAGAAAGGTACCTTATATTTTTTAGTGAGAGGGTACCTTATATTTGTTTAGTGAGAAGGTACCTTATATTTGTTTAGTGAGAAGGTACCTTATATTTGTGTAGTGAGAAGGTACCTTATATTTGTTTAGTGAGAAGGTACCTTATATTTGTTTAGTGAGAAGGTACTTTATATTTGTGTAGTGAGAAGGTACCTTATATTTGTTTAGTGAAAGGTACCTTATATTTGTTTAGTGAGAAGGTACCTTATATTTGTGTTAGTGAGAAGGTACCTTATATTTGTTTAGTGAGAATTACCTTATATTTGTGTAATGAGAAAGGTACCTTATATTTGTGTAGTGAGAAGGTACCCTATATTTGTTTAGTGAGAAAGTACCTTATATTTGTTTAGTGAGAAGGTACCTTATATTTGTGTTTAGTGACAAAGTACCTTATATTTGTTTAGTGAGAAGGTACCTTATATTTGTTTAGTGAGAAGGTACCTTATATTTGTGTAGTGAGAAGGTACCTTATATTTGTGTAGTGAGAAAGGTACCTTATATTTGTGTAGTGAGAAAGTACCTTATATTTGTGTAGTGAAGGTACCTTATATTTGTGTAGTGAAAAGAAGGTACCTTATATTTGTGTAGTGAAAGTACCTTATATTTGTGTAGTGAGAAGGTACCTTATATTTGTGTAGTGAGAAGGTACCTTATATTTGTGTAGTGAGAAGGTACCTTATTGTAGTCACTTCCTTCCTTCAAATTCTTTCACACGTCTTATATCTTTTGGTTCCCTTTTAATTCACGCTCAGTTCAACTGATGAATGTGGCGAATGGAGCGAATCATTTCAATGAAACAAACTAACTGTGATTCTTTTAAGACTAGAAATTCCTTAGCAAGATTGTCGTGGCGTGCTGGGTTTTTTTAGGATACTCAGGTTTGCTGATGATCGAAGAAGGGGAATGACGAAAGTTAAGGAAAATGACATTGAATAATAGTATATAATAAATGAGACAAATACAAAGAATGGATCAAAATAAAACAAAACAAAAAACTTGGCCACCACGAGGATCGAACCCGCGACCTCTGTACCCATCGCCTCGCCATGAAAAGAAAGCGTGCTACCAAGTGCAGTTAGCTCGGTTGGTAACAGGCTTTCTTTTCATTGCGAGACAAT
>JAXRKP010000038.1:382500-407500 GCA_037039925.1 Doris montereyensis | reverse complement strand
CCTCTCTCTCTCACCCACTCTCTCTCTCCCTCCCTCCCTCTCTCTCTCTCTCTCTCTATCTCTCTCTCACTCACACACACACACACACACACACACACACTCACTCCTCACTCTCTGTAACAAAGGGTATGGTTTGATTTGATTTTACCCACATCCACAACTGAGGTGATCTCACGGTTTGTGGAAGAATTTTTTTATTTTTGATCCGACTTCCCTGTATACAGCCAAAATATCTTAAAGTGCACAGAGTATTTATGATCTGCACACGGGACCTCCTTTTTATCGTCTTTTCCCGATAGGAAAACTGGACCCTAATGTTATTATGCGGTCCCGAGACCACTTAACTGCTCAATCCGTCGGGACTGGGCCTTCTGGTTGAGAGGGCCGACACCGTGTCTTTTGACCACCTCATCCTCAGCTCTGTAATAATATATGTTGACAATCAGTGCCCATAGGCAATGTGTCGGCCTCTCAGCAAATAAATCGGGGGTTCAAGTCCCGGCAGGTTGAAACGTTTTCTTGACTTTTTTTTTTTTTTTTTTTTTTTTTTTTAGGGGGGGGGGGGGGGAATAAATCCTATAACCCCCTCCTCTGGTCGAGATAGGTGGATCGTCCACCAAGTCTCATCAGAGACGGGACGATAACAAGGAAATGCCGTATGCAAATCGAGTGACGTCGGTGGCCGGGCGGTTAGGCTGTCGGGACTGGGGATCATGGGGTCGCGGGTTCGAATCCCAGCAAAGCTAGGTCCGACGTTGTGTTCCTTGGGAAAGACACGTAACACGCATTTCCCCCACTCTACCCAGGTGCTCTCTGTCTGTGTGTGTGTGTGTGTGTGTGTGTGTGTGTGTGTGTGTGTGTGTCGTTTTTGTTGTTGACTGAATAGACAGTTTGGGTCAAATCCAAAAAGGTTTTCACTCCGCGATGTCGAAATGATTTTTCCGGCCATTTTTTTTCACTGCCTATTATTATAGGATTTCAAAGGGAGAAGTATTCTGTATGGGTTGTTTTGTTTGCGTCTCGGATTATACACACACACACACACACACACACACACACGTATATACACATAGCCAGTTCTACACACATGCCCGACACACACTCACACACATACACGTATATACACACAGCCACTTCTACACACATGTCCGACACACACACACGTATATACACACAGCCACTTCTACACACATGTCCGACACACACACACACACGTATATACACACAGCCACTTCTACACACATGTCCACACACACACACACACACGTATATACGTATATACACACAGCCACTTCTACACATATGCCCGACACACTCACACACACACGTATATACACATTCTACACACATACCCACACACACACACGTATATACACACAGCCACTTCTACACACATGCCCACACACACACACACACACACGTATATACACACAGCCACTTCTACACACATGCCCGACACACACACACACACGTATATACACACAGCCACTTCTACACACATGCCACACACACACACACACACACACGTATACACACAGCCACTTCTACACACATGCCCGATACATGCCCATGAATCAAGGTGTATGCATAGATTTGATAAAGTGCGTCTGTATCAACACAAGCAAGTGTGTTGTAATGTGTGTCTGTGGGTTGGAATATTATTTATAGTATTATGCATTAGTGATTCAGAGAAATGCGGATCTGATATCCGGATTGACCTCAAGAAGACGATCCTAGAAACGAACACGGACTTTGATTTTGGGGATCTTGGCGGAAGAATCAAACGTTGGCGGAAGAATCAGGAGTTGATGGAAGAATCAGAAGTTGGCGGCAGAATGGAGAGTTGATGGAAGAATCAAAAGTTGGCGGCAGAATCAGAATTTGTCGGAAGGAGTTGGTGGAAGAATCAGGAGTTGATGGAAGAATCAGAAGTTGGCGGAAGGAGTTGGTGGAAGAATCAGGAGTTGATGGAAGAATCAGGATGTTGATGGAAGAATCAGAGTTGTTGATGGAAGAATCAGGAGTTGATGGAAGAATCAGAAGTTGGTGCAAGAATCAGAAGTTGGTGCAAGAATCAGAAGTTGGCGGACAAATCGGATGTTGGCGGGATTATCAGGAGTTGATGGAAAATCAGGAGTAAGTACAAGAATCAGGAAGCTGCTGGAAAATCAGGAGTTGGTAGAATAATGAGCAGTTAACGGAAGAATCAGGCGTTGGTTGAAAAATGAAAGTTGATGGAAAAATCAGGAGTTGACGGAAAGATCAAAAGTTGGCGGAAGAATTGGTATTTGGGCGTAAGAATCAGTAGTTGGCGTAAGAATCAGCAGTTGGCGGAAGAATCAGGAGTTGGCGGAAGACTCAGTAGTTGGCGGAAGAATCAGGAGTTGGCGGAAGACTCAGTAGTTGAGCGGAAAAATCAGTAGTTGGCGGAAGACTCAGCCTGTAGTTGGCGGAAGACTCTGTAGTTGGCGGAAGACTCAGTAGTTGGCGGAAGACTCAGTAGTTGGCGGAAGACTCAGTAGTTGGCGGAAGAATCAGAAGTTGGCGGAAGAATCAGTAGTTGAGCGGAAGACTCAGTAGTTGGCGGAAGAATCAGTAGTTGGCGGAAGACTCAGTAGTTGGCGGAAGAATCAGTAGTTGGCGGAAGAATCAATAGTTGGCGGAAGAATCTGTAGTTGGCGGAAGAATGAGGAGGGTTTGGAATCGAGGCGTATGCTAAGGAAAGAGAGATCGTTCTCCGGGTCTTAAAGTTTGACAGAAATAATGTTTCCCTTGTCGTCCGTCGTTGGGATGAGAGTAAGAGATGCGGTGGCATGGGCTTTGTGGCAAGGCCCTCTCTTTACACGTCTGTCAAAGGTTCACGACTTACTGGGCAAGGGGTGCATCGGAAGAGGTTCACCTTGGGGGTGGGGGGAGGGGAGCTACCTTTCTGTTTATTTGAGACTTACTGGGCAAGAGATGCATCGGAAGAGGTTCATCTTAGGGGGAGGGGGAGGGGGGGGCGGCTACCTTTCTGTTTATTTGAGACTTACTGGGCAAGAGATGCATCGGAAGGGTTTACCTTGAGGGGCTACCTTTTTTTTTTTTTTTTTTTTGGGGGGGGGGGGGGGGTTGAGACCGCGGCTCAAGCGAAACTCCACCCATGTGGCACTTTCTTTCTTTCTACTTCGCTGAGTTCGATGAATCTACCAATAAGCCGTTGTTTTGAGTGAGTCATTGTTTTGAGTAAGTCATAGGGGTGGATGCAAATCATTTTCAAATGGCGGTATCCAATACGACGGGATTGTTTTGTCGACAGGATACGCATATATATATATATATATATATATATATATATATATATATATATATATATATATATATATATATATATTTTTGTGCGCATGTTTGGACACGAGGATTTTGGGAGAAGGGGGAGGGGAGAAGCAATAACGTAATCCCTTAGTAGCCAATAAGCTTCGTTCAGTAGAGTTGTTTGGCACTGTTTTACTCACTGCATATGCAGAAATGGATCATGCTGAAGTATTAGTGTGATACGCCTACCAGCTGATATAAATGTACTGCAGGCTCCCCGGGGATTTGAGACGGACCTAGAGGGTGAAATGGCCTGCTGTGGGATACTGGCTTATATATATATATATATATATATATATATATATATATATATATATATATATATATATATCTATATATATATATATATATGTGTGTGTGTGTCTGTCTGTCTGTCTTTGTCTGTCTGTTTGTATTTGTCTCTCTCCTTATCTCTATCTCTGTCTGTCTGTCTGTCTGTCTCTCTCTGTCTCTCTGTCTCTGTCTCTGTCTCTCTCTCTGTCTCTCTCTCTCTCTCTCTCTCTCTCTCTCTCTCTCTCTCTCTCTCTCTCTCTCTCTCTCTCTCTCTCTCTCTCTCTCTCTCTCTCTCTCTCACACACACACACACACACACAAACACACACTCACACTCACACACACACCCACACACAATTTAGTTTCCTGCGAAGACGACAAAGCTGTCTGATGTCTCACACAGCCGGCATTTCAGAGGTGCCGGACACCCCGAAGCCCGATGCTTCCTGCCACGAAACACCAGAATTAGTCACGTCATTAATAGTATTTCAATAAACTTTGGAAAAACCTCTTGCTGGTGCTGGGAATTTTCCTGGCCTGCCTCCCTCATATTGTCGAATCGCCCTGCCCTCGTGGCTGTTGTGAAATGCTGGGAAGGGGCGGGACAGGGCAAGTCGTGGTGGGCAAAAATGAAACCACCGCCCGTCTGTCTAACGATGTCTATTATGACATGGTATTATTCAGTGGAGGGGGGGGGGGGGGTTAGTTTTATTCCTATTTATTAATTTTAAATATTTATTTATTTCTAGCCTTGCACTCCATTCGCCGCAATTTTATATTCGCCTCTCACACACACACTCACTCACTCACTCACTCTCTCTCTCTCTGTCTCTCTCTGTCTCTCTCTGTCTCTCTCTCTGTCTCTCTCGCTCTCTCTCCACCGCCCGTCTGTCTAACGATGTCTATTATTACATGGTATTATTCAGAGGGTGGGGGGAAGGATTAGGTTTATTCCTTATTTATTCATTTATTTATTTATTTATTTATTTCTAGCCTTGCACTCCATTCGCCACAATTTTATATTCTCTCTCACACCCTCCACTCTCACTCCCTCTCTCTCTCTCTCTCTCTCTCTCTGTCTCTCTCTCTCTCTGTCTCTCTCTCTCTCTCTCTCTCTCTCTCTCTCTCTCTCTCTCTCTCTCTCTCTCTCTCTCTCTCTCTCTCTCTCTCTCTCTCTTTCTCTCTATTTAATTCTCGCTTTCTCTCACTCTGTCTCTCTCTATTAATTCTCATGGTTTATTCATTAATTCTCGCTTTCTTTTCTCTAATTAATTCTCTCTTTCTCTAATTAATTCTCGTTTCTCTCATTAATTCTCTTTTCTCTTTATTAATTCTCTCTTTCTTTAATTAATTCTCGTTTCCATTCATACCTCAATTAATTCTCGCTTTCTCTCATTAATTCTCTCTTTCTCTAATTAATTCTCACTTTCTCTCATTAATTCTCTCTTTCTCTACTCATTAATTCTCTCTTTCTCTAATTAATTCTTTTCTCTAATTAATTCTCTCTCTCTCTTCTTTTCTCTAATTAATTCTCTCTTTCTCTAATTAATTCTCTCTTTCTCTAATTAATTCTCTCTTTCTCTCTCCTTTCTCTCATTAATTCTCTCTCTCTATTAATTCTCTCTTTCTCTAATTAATTCTCTCTTTCTCTAATTAATTCTCTCTCTAATTAATTCTCTCTCTCTCTCTTTCTCTAATTAATTCTCTTTCTCTTCTCTTTCTCTAATTAATTCTCTCTTTCTAATTAATTCTCAATTAATTCTCTCTTTCTCTAATTAATTCTCTCTTTCTCTAATTAATTCTCTTTCTCTAATTAATTCTCTCTTTCTCTAATTAATTCTCGCTTTCTCTCATTAATTCTCTCTTTCTCTAATTAATTCTCTCTTTCTCTAATTAATTCTCTCTTTCTCTAATTAATTTTCCTTTCTCTCAATTAATTCTCTCTTTCTCTAATTAATTCTCTCTTTCTCTCTCATTAATTCTCGCTTTCTCTAATTAATTCTCTCTTTTTCTCTATTAATTCTCTCTTTCTCTCATTAATTCTCTCTTTCTCTAATTAATTCTCTCTTTCTCTAATTAATTCTTTTTCTCTCATTAATTCTCTCTTTCTCTAATTAATTCTCTTTTTCTCTCAATTAATTCTCTCTTTCTCTAATTAATTCTCAACTTTCTCTAATTAATTCTCGCTTTCTCTAATTAATTCTCTCTTTCTCTAATTAATTCTCTCTCTTTCTCTAATTAATTCTCTCTTTCTCTCATTAATTCTCGTTTTCTCTCAAATTAATTAATTCTCTCTTTCTCTAATTAATTCTCTTTCTTTTAATTCTCTTTCTCTAATTAATTCTCTCTTTCTCTATTATTATTAATTCTCGCTTTCTCTTTAATTCTCTTTCTCTCATTAATTCTCTCTTTCTCTAATTAATTCTCTTTTCTCTAATTAATTCTCTCTTTCTCTAATTAATTCTCTCTTTCTCTAATTAATTCTCTCTTTCTCTAATTAATTCTCGCTTTCTCTAATTAATTCTCTCTTTCTCTAATTAATTCTCTTTTTCTCTAATTAATTCTCTCTTTCTCTAATTAATTCTCGCTTTCTCTAATTAATTCTCTCTTTCTCTAATTAATTCTCTCTTTCTTAATTAATTCTCTCTTTCTCTAATTAATTCTCGCTTTCTCTAATTAATTCTCTCTTTCTCTAATTAATTCTCTCTTTCTCTAATTAATTCTCTCTTTCTCTAATTAATTCTCGCTTTTCTCTAATTAATTCTCTCTTTCTCTAATTAATTCTCGCTTTCTCTCTTTTTCCCTAATTAATTCTCTCTTTCTCTCTAAATTAATTCTCTCTTTCTCTAATTAATTCTCTTTTCTCTATTATTAATTAATTCTCTCTTTCTCTAATTAATTCTCTTTCTCTTTAATTCTCTAATTAATTCTCTCTTTCTCTAATTAATTCTCGCTTTCTCTAATTAATTCTCGCTTTCTCTAATTAATTCTCGCTTTCTCTAATTAATTCTCTCTTTCTCTAATTAATTCTCTCTTTCTCTAATTAATTCTCGCTTTCTCTAATTAATTCTCGCTTTCTCTAATTAATTCTCTCTTTCTCTAATTAATTCTCTCTTTCTCTCATTTTCTCGCTTTCTCTAATTAATTCTCGTTTTCTCTAATTAATTCTCGCTCTTCTCTCTAATTAATTCTCTCTTTCTCTAATTAATTCTCTCTTTCTCTAATTAATTCTCTCTTTCTTAATTAATTCTCTCATTAATTCTCGCTTTCTCATTAATTCTCTCTTTCTCTAAATAATTTTCTCTAATTAATTCTCTCTTTCTCTAATTAATTCTCGCTTTCTCTAATTAATTCTCTCTTTCTCTAATTAATTCTCTCTTTCTCTAATTAATTCTCTTTCTCTCATTAATTAATTCTCGCTTTCTCTCATTAATTAATTCTCGCTTTCTCTCATTAATTCTCTCTTTCTCTAATTAATTCTCGCTTTCTCTAATTAATTCTCTCTTTCTCTCATTAATTCTCGCTTTCTCTCATTAATTCTCGCTTTCTCTAATTAATTCTCGCTTTCTCTAATTAATTCTCTCTTTCTCTCATTAATTCTCTCTTTCTCTCATTAATTCTCTCTTTCTCTAATTAATTCTCTCTTTCTCTAATTATTAATTAATTCTCTTTCTCTCATTAATTCTCTTTTCTCTCATTAATTCTCTCTCTTCTCTAATTAATTCTCTCTTTCTCTCAATTAATTCTCTCTTTCTCTAATTAATTCTCTCTTTCTCTAATTAATTCTCTCTTTCTCTAATTAATTCTCTTTTCTCTAATTAATTCTCTCTTTCTCTAATTAATTCTCTCTTTCTCTCAATTAATTCTCTCTTTCTCTAATTAATTCTCGCTTTCTCTAATTAATTCTCTCTTTCTAATTAATTCTCTTTTTCTCTCATTAATTCTCTCTCTTTCTCGCTTTCTCTAATTAATTCTCTCTCTTTCTCTAATTAATTCTCTCTTTCTCTAATTAATTCTCTCTTTCTCTAATTAATTCTCTCTTTCTCTAATTAATTCTCTTTTTTAATTCTCGTTTTCTCTCAGTAATTCTCTCTCTAATTAATTCTCGCTTTCTCTAATTAATTCTCTCTTTCTCTAATTAATTCTCTCTTTCTCTAATTAATTCTCTCTTTCTCTAATTCTCTCTTTCTCTAATTCTCTCTTTCTCTTATTTGTTTCATTGTAACTTGGTTTGCGACTTATCTTTTTTTTTATTTCATGGAAAATAGCAAGGCAACAATGAAAATTAATTCTCTTTCTCTTAGTAGTCATTAATTCTAGTTTTCTCTACTAGTTCTCTAATTAATTCTCTCTTTCTCTAGTAGCAGGCTCTCTTTCTCTAATAATGGTGGTGGTAGCTTTCTCTCATTAATTCTCGCTTTCTCTCAGTTCAGTAGCAGTAGTATTAGTAGTAGTAGTTCTCCTTTCTCTCTAATTAGTAGTAGTAGTAGTAGTAGTAGTAGTAGTAGTAGTAATAGATAATAGTGGTAATTCTCGCTTTCTAATTAGTAGTCATAATAGAGTAGTAGTAATAATTAATTCTCTCTTTCTCTAATTAATTAGTAGTAATAGTAGTAGTAGTAGTTGTAGTAGTAGTAGTAGTAGTAGTAGTAGTAGTAGTAGTAGTAGTAGTAGTAGTAGTAGTAGTAGTAGTAGTAGTGGTGGTGGTAGAAGTAATAGAATTAAGTATTAATAGTGGAAATAGTACCAGTAGTAGTTGTTAATTCTCGTGTCTCTAGTAGTAGTAGTAGTAGTAGTAGTAGTAGTAGTAGTAGTAGTAGTAGTAGTAGTAGTTGTTGTTTCTAGTAGTAGTAGTTGTCTAGTAGTAGTAGTAGTAGTAGTAGTAGTAGTAGTAGTAGTAGTAGTAGTAGTAGTAGTAGTAGTAGTAGTAGTAGTAGTAATTCTCGTAATTAACTCTGCTCAGTTATGGATTGTTTTCAATTAATTCGCCAAACTTTTTCTCAACACACGCACACACATTAATTCAAAAAATGTGCGCACACAGTTAGGGATTGTTTCCATCCCCCCCCTTTTCTCATTAATTCTCTCTTTTTCTCAAACTTTGCACAACACCCGCACACACACAAAAATGTGTGCAAATTGAGTTAATTCTATTGTCATTAGAGGGAACATTGTTTGAGATGGAATTGTATAGATATTGTATTCAATGCTTTTGTATGTGTGGCCTGGTCTAATTAGTAGTAGTTAGTATAATGGGATAAACAGCTGCCCACGTAACCTAATGCCGTAAAGGAACTAGATGCTTTAGTATTCGTACTCTCTTTCTCCTCCGCGGGCAGGTTAAAGGAATTCTAGATGCTTTAGTATTCGTACTCTCTGCTCCTCCGCGGGCTCTAGTTAATTCTGGAACTAAATGCTTTAATTATTCGTTACTCTCTGCTCCTCCGCGGGCATTGTAACAAAGGAACTAGATGCTTTAGTATTCGTACTCTCTGCTCCTCCGCGGGCGGTTAAAGGAACTAGATGCTCTAGTATTAGTAGTGGTATTCTCTGCTCCTCCGCGGGCGGTTAAAGGAACTAGTAGATGTAGTTAGTATTCGTACTCTCTGCTCCTCCGCGGGCGGTTAAAGGAACTAGATGCTGTAGTATTGTTACTGTTCTGCTCCTCCGCGGGCGGTTAAAGTAGAACTAGATGCTTTAGTATTCGTACTCTCTATGGACTCCTCTACGGGCGGTTAAAGGAACTAGATGCTTTAGTATTAAAGTTGTTTCCATCCCCCTCCAAACTTTGCACAAAGGAACTAGAAAATGTTTAGTATTCGTACTCTCTGCTCCTCCGCGGGCGCTTAAAGGAACTAGATGCTTTAGTATTCGTATAATCTGCTCACACTCCGTAACCTAATAAAGGAACTAGATGCTGTAGTATTGTTACTCTCTGCTCCTCCGCGGGCGGTTAAAGGAACTAGATGCTTTAGTATTCGTACTCTCTGCTCCTCCGCGGGCGGTTAAAGGAACTAGATGCTTTAGTAGTATTGTTACTCTCTGCTCCTCCGCGGGCAGTTAAAGGAACTAGATGCTCTAGTATTCGTTACTCTCTGCTCCTCCGCGGGCGGTTAAAAGGAACTAGATGCTTTAGTATTCGTACTCTCTGCTCCTCCGCGGGCGGTTAAAGGAACTAGATGCTGTAGTATTGTTACTGTCTGCTCCTCCGCGGGCGGTTAAAGGAACTAGATGCTGTGTATTGTTGCTCTCTACTCCTCCGCGGGCAGTTAAGGAACTAGATGCTTTAGTATTCGTACTCTCTGCTCCTCCGCGGGCGGTTAAAGGAACTAGATGCTGTAGTATTGTTTACTCTGCTCCTCCGCGGGCGGTTAAAGGAACTAGATGCTGTAGTATTGGTACTCTCTGCTCCTCCGCGGGCGAAAAGGAACTAGATGCTGTAGTATTGTTACTCTCTGCTCCTCCGCGGGCGGTTAAAGGAACTAGATGATTTAGTATTGGTACCCTCTGCTCCTCCGCGGGCAGTTAAAGGAACTAGATGCTGTAGTATTAGTACTCTCTGCTCCTCCGCGGGCGGTTAAAGGAACTAGATGCTTTAGTATTCGTACTCTCTGCTCCTCCATGGGCTTAAAGGGAACTAGATGCTTTAGTATGGTACTCTCTGCTCCTCCGCGGGCGGTTAAAGGAACTAGATGCTGTAGTATTGGTACTCTCTGCTACTCCGCGGGCGGTTAAAGGAACTAGATGCTGGTAGTATTGGTCCTCCGGCTTAAAGTCTGCTCCTCCTCCGCGGGCGGTTAAAAGAACTAGATGCTGTAGTATTGGTACTCTCTGCTCCTCTCTCTGCTCCTCCCTCCGCGGGTGGTTAAAGGAACTAGATGCTTTAGTATTGTTACTCTCTGCTCCTCCAGAGGGCGGTTAAAGGAACTAGATGCTTTAGTATTGGTACTCTCTGCTCCTCCGCGGGCGGTTAAAGGAACTAGATGCTTTAGTATTCGTACTCTCTGCTCCTCCGCGGGCGGTTAAAGGAACTAGATGCTGTAGTATTGGTACTCTCTGCTCCTCTGGGCGGTTAAAGGAACTAGATGCTGTAGTATTGGTACTCTCTGCTCCTCCATGGGCGGTTAAAAGGAACTAGATGCTTTAGTATTGGTACTCTCTGCTCCTCCGCGGGCGGTTAAAGGAACTAGATGCTTTTAGTATTGTACTCTCTGCTCCTCCGCGGGCGGTTAAAGGAACTAGATGCTTTAGTATTGGTACTCTCTGCTCCTCCGCGGGCGGTTAAAGGAACTAGATGCTAGTATTGCTCTCTGTCCTCCGCGGCGGTTAAAGGAACTAGATGCTAAAGGAACTAGATGCTTAGTATTGGTACTCTCTGCTCCTCCGCGGGCGGTTAAAGGAACTAGATGCTGTAGTATTGGTACTCTCTGCTCCTCCGCGGGCGGTTAAAGGAACTAGATGCTGTAGTATTGGTACTCTCTGCTCCTCCGCGGGCGGTTAAAGGAACTAGATGCTTTAGTATTGGTACTCTCTTTCTCCTCCGCGGGCAGTTAAAAGGAACTAGATGCTCTCTCTCCTCTGAGGGCGGTTAAAGGAACTAGATGCTGTAGTATTGGTACCCTCTGCTCCTCCGCGGGCGGTTAAAGGAACTAGATGCTGTAGTATTGGTACTCTCTGCTCCTCCGCGGGCGGTTAAAGGAACTAGATGCTGTAGTATTGGTACTCTCTGCTCCTCCGCGGGCGGTTAAAGGAACTAGATGCTTTAATTGGTACCCTCTGCTCCTCCACGATGCGGTTAAAGGAACTAGATGCTGTAGTATTGGTACTCTCTGCTCCTCCGCGGGCAGTTAAAGGAACTAGATGCTGTAGTATTGGTACTCTCTGCTCCTCTGCGGGCGGTTAAAGGAACTAGATGCTGTAGTATTGGTACTCTCTGCTCCTCTGCGGGCGGTTAAAGGAACTAGATGCTGTAGTATTGGTACTCTCTGCTCCTCCGCGGGCAGTTAAAGGAACTAGATGCTGTAGTATTGGTACTCTCTGCTCCTCTGCGGGTGGTTAAAGGAACTAGATGCTTTAGTATTGGTATCCTCTGCTCCTCCGCGGGCAGTTAAAGGAACTAGATGCTGTAGTATTGGTACTCTCTGCTCCTCCGCGGGCGGTTAAAGGAACTAGATGCTGTTATTGGTACTCTCTGCTCCTCCGCGGGCGGTTAAAGGAACTAGATGCTTTAGTGGTACCCTCTGCTTCTCCGCGGGCGGTTAAAGGAACTAGATGCTTTAGTATTGGTACCCTCTGCTCCTCCGCGGACGGTTAAAGGAACTAGCTGCTGTAGTATTGGTACTCTCTGCTCCTCCGCGGGCGTTAAAGGAACTAGATGCTGTAGTATTGGTACTCTCTGCTCCTCCGCCGGTGGTTAAAGGAACTAGATGCTGTAGTATTGGTACTCTCTGCTCCTCCGCTGGCGGTTAAAGGAACTAGATGCTGTAGTATTGGTACCCTCTGCTCCTCCGCGGGCGGTTAAAGGAACTAGATGATTTAGTATTGGTACCCTCTGCTCCTCCGCGGGCGGTTAAAGGAACTAGATGCTGTAGTATTGGTACTCTCTGCTCCTCCGCGGGCGGTTAAAGGAACTAGATGCTTTAGTATTGGTACTCTCTGCTCCTCTGCGGGCGGTTAAAGGAACTAGATGCTGTAGTATTGGTACTCTCTGCTCCTCCGCGGGCGTTAAAGGAACTAGATGCTGTAGTATTGTTACTCTCTGCTCCTCCGCGTGGTTAAAGAACTAGATGCTTTAGTATTGGTATCCTCTGCTCCTCCGCGGTTAAAGGAACTAGATGCTGTAGTATTGGTACTCTCTGCTCCTCCGCGGGCGGTTAAAGGAACTAGATGCTTTAGTATTGGTACCCTCTGCTCCTCCGCTGGCGGTTAAAGGAACTAGATGCTTTAGTATTGGTACTCTCTGCTCCTCTGCGGGCGGTTAAAGGAACTAGATGCTTTAGTATTGGTACCCTCTGCTCCTCCGCAGGCGGTTAAAGGAACTAGATGCTGTAGTATTGGTACTCTCTGCTCCTCCACGGACGGTTAAAGGAACTAGATGCTGTAGTATTGGTACTCTGCTCCTCCGCGGGCGGTTAAAGGAACTAGATGCTGTAGTATTGGTACCCTCTGTTCCTCCGCGGGCGGTTAAAGAACTAGATGCTGTAGTATTGGTACTCTCTGCTCCTCCGCGGGCGGTTAAAGGAACTAGATGCTGTAGTATTGGTACTCTCTGCTCCTCCGCGGGCGGTTAAAGGAACTAGATGCTGTAGTATTGGTACTCTCTGCTCCTCCGTGGGCGGTTAAATGAACTAGATGCTGTAGTATTGGTACTCTCTGCTCCTCCGCGGGCGGTTAAAGGAACTAGATGCTGTAGTATTGTTACTCTCTGCTCCTCCGCGGGCGGTTAAATGAACTAGATGCTTTAGTATTGGTACCCTCTGCCCCTCCGCGGGCGGTTAAAGGAACTAGATGCTGTAGTATTGGTACTCTCTGCTCCTCCGCGGGCGGTTAAAGGAACTAGATGCTGTAGTATTGGTACTCTCTGCTCCTCCGCGGGCGGTTAAAGGAACTAGATGCTGTAGTATTGGTACTCTCTGCTCCTCCGCGGGTGGTTAAAGGAACTAGATGCTTTAGTATTGGTACCCTCTGCTCCTCCGCGGGCGGTTAAAGGAACTAGATGCTGTAGTATTGGTACTCTCTGCTCCTCCGCGGGCGCTAGATGCTGTAGTATTGGTACTCTCTGCTCCTCTGCGGGCGGTTAAAGGAACTAGATGCTGTAGTATTGATACTCTCTGCTCCTCCGCGGGCGGTTAAAGGAAACTAGATGCTTTAAGTATTGGTGTCCTCTGCTCCTCCGCGGGCGGTTAAAGGAAC
Organism: Doris montereyensis; assembly: GCA_037039925.1. NCBI lineage: Eukaryota > Metazoa > Mollusca > Gastropoda > Nudibranchia > Dorididae > Doris > Doris montereyensis. Next base: position 393,961 of record JAXRKP010000038.1, on the reverse strand, counting down.
TAGATGCTGTAGTATTGTTACTCTCTGCTCCTCCACGGGCGGTTAAAGGAACTAGATGCTTTAGTATTCATGTACTCTCTGCTCCTCCGCGGGAGGTTAAAAGGAACTAGATGCTTTGTATTGTTACTCTCTGCTCCTCCGCGGGTGGTTAAAGGAACTAGATGCTGTAGTATTGGTTTAGTATTCTCTCTGCTCCTCCGCGGGCAGTTAAAGGAACTAGATGCTGTAGTATTGTTACTCTCTGCTCCTCCGCGGGCGGTTAAAGGAACTAGATGCTGTAGTATTTACTCTCTGCTCCTCCGCGGGCGGTTAAAGGAACTAGATGCTTTAGTATTGGTACCCTCTGCTCCTTCGCGGGCGGTTAAAGGAACTAGATGCTGTGGTATTGTTACTCTCTGCTCCTCCGCAGGTGGTTAAAGAACTAGATGCTGTAGTATTGGTGCTCTCTGCTCCTCCGCCGGTGGTTAAAGGAACTAGATGCTGTAGTATTGGTACCTCTGCTCCTCCGCGGGCGGTTAAGGAACTAGATGCTGTAGTATTGGTACCCTCTGCTCCTCCGCGGGCGGTTAAAGAACTAGATGCTGTAGTATTGGTACCCTCTGCTCCTCCGCGGGCGGTTAAAGGAACTAGATGCTGTATTATTGACCCTCTGCTCCTCCGCGGGTGGTTAAAGGAACTAGATGCTTTAGTAATGGTACCGTCTGCTCCTCCGTGGGCGGTTAAAGGAACTAGATGCTGTAGTATTGGTACCCTCTGCTCCTCCGCGGGCGGTTAAAGGAACTAGATGCTGTGTAGTATTGGTTTTTCCTCTGTTCCTCCGCGGGCGGGTAAAGGAACCACATGCTTTAGTATTCGTACTCTCTGCTCCTCCGCGGGCAGTTAAAGGAATTAGATGCTGTAGTATTGGTACCCTCTGCTCCTCCGCGGGCGGTTAAAGGAACTAGATGCTGTAGTATTGGTACTCTCTGCTCTTCCGCGGGCAGTTGTTGGGATCTACTGGTAGGTCCTATTTCCCTTTACTTCTTCCTTCGCTCACTCATCTTTCATCTTGCTGTTTCCTGTTAATATTTCACCCTGCAATCACTGCAATGGTGGGCGGGGTAAATTTCAATGAAAGAAACAAACAAACAAACTCTGTTCTTCTCTAAAAAAAATATTATTATGTCCTAACTGCCTCCATGTTGGTTTTGCTACTCAATTATATTTTGTATAGGTTAGTGTAGTTGTCAGTGACATGACAGGAAGCTTTGTTAACTAGCGTGGCTATGACTTTATTCTGACTTTACTATTACTGTAATAGTATTTCAACACCATAGTTTGTTTCGTTTTGATTAAAGCGATCTCGCGGTTTCTAGTAGGATTTTTAAAAATTGTTGCCCGGACTGCACTGTAAACGGCCACTGTCGTTTCGATAATGTGTACAGAGTGATTGTGATCTGCACACGGGACCTCCTCTATTATCGTCCGTCTCCCGTGGGACTAGGTGTCGATCCACCTACCTGGACCAGAGGGTAGATTTTGGAGGGGGGGAGGGGGACTCGAGGAAAATGTGTCAACCGTCAGCGGGGTTCAGACCACTACCTGTTTGGTTGAGGGGCTGATGCCTTGCCTCTGGACTACTGAGCCCCCCCACCCCACACCCAGCCCCTCAACGCTCAGCGCCCTAGAGCGAGGTGAGTGACCGCTAGTTTTGAAATTGTTTATATTGTTCATTTTGATCTAAAGACCGCCTTGAAAACTGGCATCAGGCCGCGTCAAAAATGTGATCTGGTGGGAAAACACACGTTTGCGCTTTCACTCACAAACACACAGACACTATTCACTCCCAAACACACAGGCAATAGTTACTCACAAACACAAGGCACTATTCACTCAAACACACACATGCGCTATTCACTCTAAAACTGACAATGACACAGGCAATAGTCACTCACAAACACACAGGCACCATTCACTCACAAACACACAGGCATTATTCACTCACAAACACACATGCACGTATTCACTCACAAACACACAGGTACTAGTCACTCACAAACACACGTACACACACACACGCACGCATACGCATGCACACGCACACATGCACTCATGCACACATACACGCACAAACACGCGCGCACACATACGTACACGCACGATGTACACACACACGCACATACACACGCACGGACTTAATTCATGTTAACGTGGTGGGTGTGTCAGAGAGAGCTAAGGTCATTCGGCTCAACAGTAGAGTTAGTAGGCCTTTACAGAAACAACTGAAGCGAAACGAATGAGCTTATTTTTCGTTTTTCCTCGGAGCCCCGCCCTCTCCCGTTTATTAGCCAGCAGCCACACTTCTTTCCGTTTCCGTCCTCCTCCTCCTCCTCTCCCTCACCTCCTCCTCCTCACCTCACCTCCTCCTCCTCATTTCTCACCTCCTCCTCCTCCTTACTCCTCCTCCTCATTTCTCTCCTCCTGTCCTCATGGGTGGAGACCTCTTTTACCTCCTCCTCCTCACTAGTCACCCCTCTTCCTCCTCCTCCTCAAGCCTCCTCTCCTCATTTCTCCTCAACTCCTATCCTCCAGTGCCACCATTTTCTTAGTAAGTAAAAGCAGAGCATGAGTCAACTCTAATACTAGTAGTGTCCGACTAAGTGCACGGTCATCTAGAGACAAGAAAACGGTGCCCCGTTCTTAGGCGGGCTTTTTTTTTTTAGGGTGTTTTCATTTTTGTTTATGAGGTGTTTTAGCGGCTCTCTCTCTCTCTCTCTCTCTCTCTCTCTCTCTCTCTCTCTCTCTCTCTCTCTCTCTCTCTCTCTCTCTCTCTCTCTCTCTCTCTCTCTCTCTCTCTCTCTCTCTCTCTCTCTCTCTCTCTCTCTCTCTCTCTCTCTCTCTGTCTGTCTCTCTCTCTCTCTTCTCTCTTTCTCTCTCTCTCTCTCTCTCTCTCTCTCTCTCTCTCTCTCTCTCTCTCTCTCTCTCTGCTCGCTCCCTCTTCCTCCCTCTCCCTGCCATCTCCACTCTAAACAAAACAAAAAAAGCAAGTTAGCTAAACTGTCTGTCAGTCTGTCTGACTGTTTGAGAGTCTGTGTGATCCAATTGAAGCAGGTGCGTCCATTATCAAGGGAGACCGCCAATGAGTGTCACTGTCAGTGTTTAATGATACGGCCGCGCTTGTTCCGTGAACTCTATGTGTGTGTGATTGTGTGTGTGTGTGTGTGGTGTGTGTGTAGAGGGATTGATGAGGGGGGGGTGCGTGTACACTATTGGTTAATTTGTTAACTGCTTGTCATTGTTTTGAAATGAATTTTTGGCGGGGAATTATTGGCACGAAAACTGTCCAAAACCGTGCGCTTAGCCGGAGTCCTTTAACAACAGCCGTGCATTTAGAGGGGTAAATTTAGAGGTCGGGGGAGGGGGTGGAGGGAGATTGTGTATTGCGCGATGACCATACATTTAAGTTAATCGGACTGCGTTCTTAGGTGGCATGCACTTACCACTTACCTGGAGACTACTGTTGTTTTTGGCGTGATTTCCTTTTTTTTCTAAGCGAGTACGTATACTGCAAAATCGGGACATGGAAGCCATCTTCGGTATCTCACAAACAGCTTGAGCGCATGCACGACTTTGGGAGAAGGGGAGGGAGGGATGGGGGGAGTGTTTAGTTAACCTTGATGGATTTCTAAATGTTGTCAGTGTTTATCTGATTTTCTTTTATTCATTTATTTCTCGATTTAATGAAAGGTTCGCGCTGTATAATAATTTTTTAAACAACAGTTTTTACTTGCGCATCCCGGCTTTGCGGTACGACCACATAATTCAAGAGAGAGAAAGCCCGCCACGCCTGACAGCCCACGCTCACTTGAACGTGACAATGACGCACGTTTGGGGGCAAGGCAGGGAAGAATAGGATGCGAATAACATTGACAATCTCACGTTTTGAGTGACAATGAATAGGATGCACGTTTGGGGGCAAGAAAGAAAGAAAGGCAAGGAAAGAATAGGATGCGAATAACATTGATCTAAAAGTGACAATGTCACACGTTTGGGGGATCAAGGCAGGAAAGTAATAGGATGCGAATAACATTGGATCTAAAACTGACAATGATGCACGTTTGGGGGCAAGGCAGGGAAGAATAGGATGCGAATAACATTGGATCTAAAAGTGACAATGATGCACGTTTGGGGGCAAGGCAGGGGAAGAATAGGATGCGAATAACATTGGATCTAAAAGTGACAATGATGCACGTTTGGGGGCAAGGCAGGGGAAGAATAGGATGCGAATAACATTGGATCTAAAACTGACAATGATGCACGTTTAAGGAACAAGGCAGGAAGAATAGGATGCGAATAACATTGGATCTAAAACTGACAATGATGCACGTTTGGGGGCAAGGCAGGGGAAGAATAGGATGCGAATAACATTGGATCTAAAAGTGACAATTGCGCACGTTTAGGGCAAAACTATACTTTTCTTACTCCAGTGAAAACTGATATGAATGAGTGTAGGATTGGAAAGAAGATGGACCTAATGTACATTGATGCGAGACACCCTCCAAACCTAATATGCGGTTAGGGGGGGGGGAGGGGGGGGACCAAGGACTCGCATAGATCAGCCAAAACAGATAATCATATTATTGAATCCACGGATACAAGGGATATTGATTACATTGCAGATTATTCAACATAGATAGATGATGAAAAGGTATGCTGGTCCTTTGACAATACGTTCTTACACTTATTCACAAACCTGACAATATGAATAAAAATTTAATTAATTGAATTTCTTGTCACAGCAAGAAGCACAACAAAAATAGAATTATACATAATACAATTAGCATCAGGTCTTCAAAAGGGTTTTAAGTCCTTTTTTAGAATATTCATGGCGTATAGAGATCATTGACTTCGCCACATTGGCACAAGACCCATGTTGTTTTATACGTGTATTTAGTGTTTTTTATATATTTTTCTTTTTCTTTCTTTCTTTTGTTGTTATTGTTGTTGTTGTTGTTGTATAGCATAATTCATTTAACAAATCAATGATGTCCCGTGGTCAAGAGACTGATTAATAATTATTTAGTTAGGAATCGTTCACCCAAACGATCTTTCAAACAAACGTTCATATGAACGTTCCAACCCTAAGACAACAACAAGCCATTTAAACTCATGATAGTATGTATCTAGTTTTCACTATTTGTTGTTGTATAAGTAAATGAGAGCCTATCTAATATAATATTCCATCTTATGGTATAAAAAACTCCTTTGAACTACCAGAAGCAAAATTGGAATATTTATGTGTGTTAACTGTTCATTCACTATTATTGTGTAGGTAAAGAATACTTATTAAGACAAGGCTGTCCCAGGATCAGGAGACTGATTAATAATAATGTATTTAATAATGCATACATCTCCAAACTTCAAATGGAACCTTTCACTCAAGCGAGAAACAAACAACAAACAAACAAACAAACAAAGCAAACCCACATGGTTAACTCTCAATAAGTATATCGTGTGAGTTTCCATTATACTTCAGTTCGAGTGTAAAAGAGAGCTAATTATTATTTTTGTATTAACGTTTCCACCATATCAATTTTTTGTTCAGAAAATAAAACTCTTCAATTCACCAAACTCGGGACATAGCCGTATTCTTCATTTGACTATGGGTGCCTCGCAACCCTCTCTTTCCCGCCCAAACTATGGCAGACAACACGGTCTCTCTCTCTCTCTCTCTCTCTCTGTCTCTCCGGCGTTCCTCCAGCCTCTCTTCACTGAGCGGGCGAGCGTCCTTCCTTATTATAACTAGAATTCTGTGGGTACATCAGTTGAAAAAACAAGCCCAACACCTTCTCCTCCTCCTCCACCCACCTCCAATATGGTCACGTGACTGTAACTGGACCCCCTGTTGGGTTACCGCCACTCGTCCAGAAGCGATGATAGTTGATACTCCTTTCGACCTCGCCTCACTGCCTGTCTGTCTAAACGTCTAGCCGTTCGGTGAGCGTCTGCGTGTGTGTGTGTGTGTGTGTGTTGTGTGTGTGTGTGTGTGTGAATGACAAGTGAGAACGAGGAGAGAGGAGACGGACGATAATCTAGGAAGTGCTTGGGTCACCCGTGCACGTAGAAACAACCCGCCATTGCATCAACGGATTTAGAGAGCAGGTCCAGTGATTTTCCCCGACGGCTTGGGGAAAGTTCATCATTCCCACCATTCAAAGGAGGAAAATTACCGCTGGTCCTTGGCTAAGTCTTCTCATTGACCAGTTCTCGACTTTGAAACTGACTTCCTCTGTTGAAGAGGCACAGATCAGAGCATATCCGCGGCACTGTCAGCCAAAAGGAGGAAGGAACAATCTGTCAAAATTATGATGCATTGCAAGAATGATCTCCCCTCCGGTCCCTACCCTATTCCAAGACTATTTTTTGTTCAGGTACTAGTTCTTGGTTCCCATTGTACAGTGACACAGGAGCAAGACCCTACACGGTGACTTTAACATTTTTAAAGGCTTTCAATTCAAAGCACTTCCCATCAAATGAAAGGCTAGATTTATTTTGATATACTGGTTTGTCGTCGTTGTTGTTGTTGTGTGTGCGTGTTGGGTAAAACAATTCGATGCGATGGGTGTATTACCGAGAATTCACGCTGGTGTATTGCAATATTTTACAGGTAGTTCCTGGCACCAAAATCAGATTCCTGCTCCTGTCTCCATGCATAAAATTCCCGAGTCCAGGTTGCTTGGCCAGCCACCCTCTGAGCCCTGGAGTGTTGGAGCGACTTTCGCCACAAGATACTGAAGTGGTGCACATGGTCTTTTGTATAGTGGTAGATCTAGTTGTTAGTTCTATTTCTGGATTGTCTTTCTTTTGTCCAACGTCAAGGAGTTGAAAAAATCCCAGACGAGAAGTAATTTCAAATCCGAAGAATCAATCTACCTGTCTCATTCAGGCAGGATAAGATCACCGCAATCTTATCGGACGGACGATAATTTGTTTGCAGAGTATGGTTGAGAATCGAAAACAGACCATACATTCCTGATTCACCCTGAGAAAATATTCCTAAATTACATATTTGAATATGGAAAGGGTAAACTTCAGGGACTTTGACTTTAGCACATTTCAGGAATGGAGGTCCTGATTAGATATCCGTTAGCTCCACTGCCAATCTGTCCTATTGGCCGTGGTAACACTTTTGCGTCGTGCTATTCGTTGTACAATGCGAAAGCCTATAATACTTTAACATTTTTAAATGTTTTCTACAATCAAAGAGATTTATTTTTGTAACATCATAAAATTGTGGGAAAATAGTTGCTAAGAAAATCCTGATAATATATTAGTCTTGTTAAGTGCCAGTAATCTAGTTAATCTAAATATTCAGAAGAAATCTAGATTGCTCAAGTCCGACTACTTGTGTTGCCATTGCCATTTCTAATTAATAGATTGAAGTTTGTTATATCACTCCGGTAAATCAGATATATTGTCTCCCTAGTCCCATCTAGATCTATTTAATAATGATAATCTAGTTCTGGATGTAGCATTTCTTATTGTCCAACGAATGAGTTGAAAAAAATAGGAAAATAGGGAAAAAGAATACTAAATTTGAACTTACAGTAAGATTTAGATTATTTAATGATTTGTTAGAACAATTAGAAATAGTAAATGTACCTATACAAAATATACTTAATTTACATTATTATGAATATGGATCAAAATGTAAAACTAACAGAGACGTTTAGCTCGTTGTCAGGTATTCCCGATTTACCTCATTTGAATGATTATTAAAACACTTTTGCCTGTAAACAGCCGCATTATCCTCAATGTAAAAATCATTATTTACATTATTTGAATGAATATGAGACAATAGCTTCGATGTAACTCAGTGCAAACAAAGAAAATTGATAATATATTAATCGTTATTTTGCGCCAGTCAATAAGTTAATAGTAAAAATAGTAACACCTAGAATGTTATGTACTACTACTTATTATTTACATTATTCTGAATGATTAGTTTGTCGTATTATCATTACCAGTGGTCATCCTGTTTTTCCCCTTCTTCTTTTCTTATTGAAAAGAATTAAAACAATAATCAAAATCACCAACAAATGTTAGCATTATTATTTACATTATTTGAATGATTATTAAAACAATAGTAAAAATAGTAACAGTAGTTATACTGCTTTTGTAATAACATTACTAATGAATAATGACGTGGGGTACTCACTGCCCTCGTATTTTACTATAAATTAAATAAGGGTTTCAGGCTCCACACAAAAGAGCTACCGCCGATCTATTTCTGAAACAAGGGCAGATAATTTCCTTTGAGTAACAGTGACAGCAACTATTACAGGATTGTCACTATTGACACACAGAATGGAGTTTCATTATTATTGCTATAAACTCAAATTTTTAAATTGTGTATACCCTAACGGTTTGATGGGTATCTGATCGTGGTCCAAATATAATTTTGCTTTGTTTATTTGACTGGATATTACCCACATCCACAACTGAGGTGATCTCGGGGATTTCAAAAGTCCAGTCACAGTTCGAGGTTGGATGGCAACGGTTTAAAAATTTCTCGATTTTTTTTCGAGCAAAATCAACCCCCCCCTGTTCCAGTTAGGTGGATCGATACCTGATCCCATCAGAGACGGACGATAAAAAAGGAGGTCCCACGTATGCGGATCACACCACTCCGTGCACGTTAACGATCCTTCGTTGTTTACAGGGCAGTCCGGGCAAATTTTGAACAGAAATCCTACCAACAACCGCGAGGTCACCTTAGTTGTGAATGTGGATAAATCAAATCAAATCAAATCAAATCAAATCAATTGTTTAAAACCTGGTGCAATCGGAGAGACAATGTGTTACGTCTTTCGATCATGGTCAAAAATCGATTAAGAATTCGTACCAAGGTCAGTGTTCCTCTCTTTTCTTTTTTCTTCTTTTTTGTATTGCTCAAGAGGGGAGGGGCAGAGTTCTTTTGTTTCTTGTGGGTGTTTTTGCTTTTTATTTATACTACCAGAGCCACGTAGAGCATCCGTATGGTTTGACGCAGCCCATGGTGGCGGCAATGTATTAACATCTGAATCGATTGTTGTCCCCGATACCAATAAAATCGATACCAGGGTATTGTCAATCATTCCATTACAAAAAATAACTTTGATCACAATAGACGCTGCTGTTTTCTCCTGGCAATGGAGCGAAGACGGGGGGGGGGGGGGCTAGGATTGGATTTGCGAGGGTCATGAATTCAATTAGTGTTATCTTCTACGGTACACGGTCCCGCCGTTTCTCTTCCCGTAAATAACTAAATTGACTGACCCAGTTGCTTACACTTATAGGATGTAGACACAGTGGACATTCGGCCCATCTTACGGGCCGGTAGGTAGACGGGCCGGGCCGGTAGGTAGACGGGCCGGGCCGGTAGGTAGACGGGCCGGGCGGTAGGTAGAAGGGCCGGCCGGTAGGTAGACGGGCCGGGCCGGTAGGTAGAAGGGCCGGCCGGTAGGGTAGACGGGCCGGCCGGTAGGTAGACGGGCCGGCCGGTAGACGGGCCGGGCCGGTAGGTAGAAGGGCCGGGCCGATATCCACTGTGTCTACCACTAGGTAGTTTTACCTTCCCTGTCCTGTTACACCGCACGGACGTGGGCCAGGTGTGTGTTGCCATTTTGGATAGACGACACGTTGTTCTTTTCGAGGGTCTCTTTGAAACTCCGTCGATCCATCTTTTCCTCGGACCTCCTCCTCTTGCCTTGGGTGCGTTACATTTCATGGTGTAGGCCTTTGACTTTGAGGCTGGCTCTTGTGGCCCCCATTCTCATGACGTGTCCAAACCATTTGACTTGTTGTCTCTCAATGTATTGCATCCTTGATTCGATGCCCAACTGTTGTCTGACTGTTGATAGACCCAGTTGCAGTACTTCCTAGTAAAACCGTACAACTTCACTGAATTAGGGCTTCGCATCCGTTAGAGCTGTAGGCTGCATGTCTAACGGACCGGAAGTTTGTTGCATCACTTCTCCGAACGACTATCGGGAAGCCTCGTTTTGGCAACAAAGTTTAGCCTGACGCTATTCTTTATCTTGTTCCCTTAGATCTATGTTTCTTCTCCTTTCATTCTCTTTTTTTTTGTAGTCCTAGAGTAATGCTTTAATCAACCGTATTGTCGATTTGATAATCCAAATTTGTATATGTTCTGTGTCACGATGCCTTACGTAGACAAAGGGCGTGTCACATAGTGGACGTCAGCGATTTTGTTTCAGAAGATATTTGAGTATTTTTTTGAATGACGCGTCTGCAAGCCTTCTTCATTTGACTTCGCTGCTGACTGGTGGTGGAAGAAGGAACAATGCGTGTCTTTATTTATCCCTTCGATAACAAGACTTCTCATTTTTGGGCATCTGACTGGTGGTAGTGAGAATGAACAATGCGTGTCGCCTTTCCCCCTCGATAACAAGACGTCATTTCGGGCATCTGACTGGTGGTAGTGAGAATGAACAATGCGTGTTGCCTTATCCCCTTCATAACAAGACGTCATCTGACTGATGGCAGTAAAAAGGAACATTGCGGTGACGCGTGGCCTTTATCCCAATGCTTCATAACAAGACGTCATTTTGGGCATCTGACTGGTGGTAGGGAGAAGGAACATTGCGTGTCGCCTTATCCCCTTCATAACAAGACGTCATTTTGGGCATCTGACTGGTGGTAGGGAGAAGGAACATTTCATATCAAGACGTCATTTTGGACATCTGACTGGTGGTAGGGAGAAGATAATTGCGTGTCGCTTTTATCCCCTTCATAACAAGACGTCATTTTGGACATCTGACTGGTGGTAGGGAGAAGGAACATTGCGGTCGCCTTTATCCTTTATATAGAAGGAATCTGATTGGTAGTCTTCTTTATCCCCTTCATAACAAGACGTACATTTTGAATGACATCAAACGAGTAGCCCAATGGCACAGTGATTGTCTTCTATGGTAATTGTCTTGTAGGTAATTGTCTTATAGGTAATTGTCTTGTAGGTAATTGTCTTGTAGGTAGTCTTGTAATTGTCTTCTAGGTAATTGTCTTGTAGGTAATTGTCTTGTAGGTGATTGTCTTCTAGGTAATTGTCTTGTAGGTAATTGTCTTGTAGGTGATTGTCTTGGGTGATTGTCTTGTAGGTAATTGTCTTGTAGGTGATTGTCTTGTAGGTGATTGTCTTGTAGGTGATTGTCTTGTAGGTGATTGTCTTGTAGGTGATTGTCTTGTAGGTAATTGTCTTGTAGGTGATTGTCTTGTAGGTCATTGTCTTGTAGGTAATTGTCTTGTAGGTGATTGTCTTGTAGGCAATTGTCTTGTAGGTGATTGTCTGTAGGTGATTGTCTTCTAGGTAATTGTCTTGTAGGTGACATAATAATGGGATTTTTTCTAACTGGGACATACTAATGGGGTTTTTTTTCTGACTGGGACATAATAATGGGGTTTTTTTCTAGCTGGGACATAA
>JAXRKP010000038.1:342500-377500 GCA_037039925.1 Doris montereyensis | reverse complement strand
ACTGAATGATACCATGGCCATTTCTATTATAATTTGTCATTCTCTTTTTTTTTTTAAACCAATACCCCAGCTATTCCATTGTACTTTTGAGTCATCCATGGAATGTCCGTTTCTTAAGGTTGAAAATAGGGACCTGATCTCAAATATTTTCAGTTAGAAAGAACTTTATTTTTGTATGGATGCGATACATTTAGTTTGTTTACACCAAACTTACATTTAGTATGTTTACACCAAACTTACATTTGAGTTGAGTATGTTTACACCAAACTTACATTGAGTATGTTTACACCAAACTTACATTTAGTATGTTTACACCAAACTTACATTTAGTATGTTTACACCAAAACTTACATTTAGTATGTTTACCCAAACTTACATTTAGTATGTTTACACCCAAACTTACATTGAGTATGTTTACACCAAACATACATTTAGTATGTTTACACAAACTTACATTTAGTATGTTTACACCAAACATACATTGAGTATGTTTACACCAAACTTTTTAGTATGTTTACACCAAACATACATTGAGTATGTTTACACCAAACTTACATTTAGTATGTTTACACCAAACTTACATTTAGTATGTTTACACCAAACTTACATTTAGTATGTTTACACCAAACTTACATGTAGTATGTTTTCACCAAAACTTACATTTAGTATGTTTACACCAAACTTACATTTAGTATGTTTACACCAAACTTACATTTAGTATGTTTACACCAAACTTACATTTAGTATGTTTACACCAAACTTACAAACATACATTACATTTAATATGTTTACACCAAACTTACATTTAGTATGTTTACACCAAACTTACATTTAGTATGTTTACACCAAACTTACATTTAGTATGTTACACCAAACTTACATTTAATATGTTTACAAACTTACATTTAGTATGTTTACACCAAACTTACATTTAGTATGTTTACACCAAACTTACATTTAGTATGTTTACACCAAACTTACATTTAATATGTTTACACCAAACTTACATTTAGTATGTTTACACCAAACTTACATTTAGTATGTTTACACCAAACTTACATTTAGTATGTTTACACCAAACTTACATTTAGTATGTTTACACCAAACTTACATTTTGTATGTTTACACCAAACTTACATTTAGTATGTTTACATCAAACTTACATTTAGTATGTTTACACCAAACTTCATTTAGTATGTTTTCAAACTTCCTGTTGGTTTCACTGTTGCTGGGTTTCGACTTTTTCTGGTCTGTTTTATGGTTTCTTTGTTCATTGATTGGAAGGAAGGAGGCGGGCGGCGTTTAATGTTTCTTTTTTGTGTTTTTTAATTTTGTTTTTGGAGGGGGTGGGGGTGAGGTTTTTCTTTCTTTTTTAGCTATTTTTATTTTCTAGCTTTTTTTTTTCGGGATGTGGTTGGGTTCGTCTGATGGCGACAGAGCAGTGGTAAGAGAAAAGTACTCTTTCAAGGCCCTTAAGGCCCATAGAGCCGGAGCTTATCCCGATTTATGTAGCGTGAAGTGGAACAGGTGACAATAATCACCTCCTGGCTGGCCAGGACGCTAGTCTGATGCTGGAGGTTTTTTTTCCCCCAAGCTAGTGCTTGAACCCATTTGGACCTGGGTAGAGTGGGGGAAATGCGTGTGGAGTGTCTTTTCCAAAGAACACAACATCAGACCTAGTTTTGCTAGGATTCGAACCCGGGACCTCATGATGATCCCCCAGTCTGGTAACCTAACCGTTCGGCCACCGACGCCACTAGCAGAGCAGGGAGATGTGGTATTGATTTTGAAATTGCTTTTGTTGCTTGATTTTTTTTGTGATGCAATTTTATTCTCATTATCATCCAAATTCTTAAGTTCTGTTTGTAATTTCAGGTTGGGTTTTGTTTGTTGTTGTTTTTTTAAGGGGTTCTTTGTTGCTGTTGTGGCGGGGGTGGGGGGGGGGGGATTGTGGAGGTTGGATGGTGGTCAATATCTGTGAAGGGAGGTAGATATAATTTGCAAACTTTAAATTGCTTTTCTTTATCTTTCCAGGGACAGTGTTTTAACGGGCAACACAGACAGCAAACGGCTAGACTTTCTCTCTCAAGCCATTGCCCACAACGAGGACAAACTCAAAAGCAGTACGCAAGCTTTGATGCACCCTTCTGAAGCGGAATGACCAACACAAGATAAAGACAAAACATCAGACAGATAGACAGACAGGCAAACTAGATCGACAGACAGATAGACAGTTGGTTTGTTTGTTTCATTGAAATTTACCCTGTCCACCATTGTGGTGATCTCAGGGTGAATGAAGAGGAAACAGCAAGATGAAAGATAAGTGAAAGAAGGAAAGGAAAGAAAAAGGGACCTACCAGCATAACCCGCCAACCACCCGCACAGACAGTCATAGATGTGAATAAATAGGACCAAAGGAGACTGGACAGATAGTGCAAGACAATTAAAGACAGCATGAGAGAGAGAGAGAGAGAGAGAGAGAGAGAGAGAGAGAGAGAGAGAGAGAGACAGACAGACAGACAGACAGACAGACAGACAGACAGACGAACAATAAAGAGAGGTGAAGACAGACAGAGGGAAGGGCTACAAATGCTATGCTACACGTTTTGGAAGAAAAACAGAAATCCGTGTTTAGATTGCGCAAAATGAGCTTTTCTATTGGTTCAAGGCCTCCAATATTTATAGACACGAAAAGAAGCATGGGTTTGATCATTTTAAGGATGATTCTCATATCCCATATTATATCATGGACAAACACGTTTAGACGTTTTCATCGACAATATGGGGTATATATCCTATTGTCATGTACAACACTAAAATCATATTAAAAATACGAAAATTTATGTGTTTTTCATATTTTTACATTTATTATGTGTTGTCATGGAAATTTTAAAAAATTTAAGTTTAATTTCTCAAAATGGGAACAATTGTAAACTGGGGGTGACAAAATGTATGACAATAAACATTATTTGAAGCTTATCAAGTTTGAACATTGATTGATGCACAGGTTTTACGATCTAAAGTGCTTGTTCCTTAAACCTCTTGACTGATGATAGGAGAGAATGGCTGAATGAATTGATTCATTTCTTAAAATCTTTGTCCCTCAACAAAGAATGGGTTTTAAAATAAATAAAGTTTTCAAAGTACATTTGATTTGATTTTAGTCACATCCACAACTAAGGTGATCTGGGTTTTTTTAATTGGATTTCGATTCTTTGATTTTGCCCGGACTGCCCGGTTGTGTTATAATCTAGTGTATCTCAGATAAAATGTTTAAATGCTCTCTTGCAATTACTAATAAATAATATAAATACATGTAGTAGTAATGGTATCAATATAAATTAAGAGTGAGGAAACAGCAAGATGAAAAATAAATGCAAGAGTGAAAGAAAAGAAGCAAGACTAAGCCATAAAAAGGAGCAAACAGAGTAGATTCTGCTCACCTCCTTTTCCCTGTCTCTCCTTTTTGTACAAGTACCCCCATTTTGATGACAGGACAATTTAATTTGTAGAAAATGTAGGCCTATTGGGCACACTAGATTGAATTACTCTCCTTTTCCGCTACCAATCCTCAAGAAAATGTGAAGAGAGACAACTAAGCACTGCACTTAATTTCAATCACCTTTCTCTCACCAATACATTGCGTGTGTGTACGCATATTTTTACAGAGGTGTGTTCACAGATTTATAAAAAGTGAATCTCTGAGCTTTGATGCCAAATCTACTGTCACCTCTACTTCTCCTTCCCCTGACCACTAAAGCCGTTTTTATTTACCCTCATCTACAACTAAGGCGATCTCAGGGTTTATTTTCGGTAGGATTTTTAATTTTGCTCGACTGCCCTGTAAACAGCCAAGGGCTCTTTAATGTGCACAGAGTATGATTTGATCTGCACACAGGACCTCCTTTTTTACCGTCCGTCTCCAATGGGACTAGCTGTCGATCCACCTTCCTCGACTAGATTTTTTAGAAGAAGAAAAACATGAAAAATGTTTAGCCGTTTCGAACCCACTACCTTTTGAATTTGATTGAGTAGCCTTTGGACTACAGTCTCCCCCACCCCACCCACCCTCTTGAAAGGGGAAGAGAGAAAGCAGGTGAAAGTGAATCCACCCTGTTAGCACCCTTACCAGCAGCATCTCTACTCCACCAACCGACGACTGTATATCAGCCAAAACTCATTCAAACAACAGGACTTTCACCTTCTCAACACTTACTAGAAACAAAACAAACAAAACTCGTGTCATTAACAGTTTCAAAATACATCAATTTAATGGATGTTAAAATCTGTTTAATGAATTCAATATTTGAACACATTTATTGCACAACAACTCAAGACCAACTGTAATGCATAGAAGTGAAGTGAACTCAATAGATCCAAGTCAATGTATACAACAAGACACAATCAATAATCATACACATACACTTAATGTGTTTTTTTAAGAGTTTGCTAATTGTGGCATTCATTATTTAATTAAGTTAATTCTAAAATTTAAATTACATACCATGAGGTCAATCTGAAGCAATTTATGATTGACAGTGAAAATAAGAGAGAAAGGGGGAGTGTCTGAAAATCAAGATTTCATTAGTTCATCCACATCCACATCCACCATGAGTTATGATGATCTCAAGTTTTGGTTTGACTTGGAGACCTTTCCCTAAATAATCCTTTATATAAATATATATATATATATCTCTTTTTAAAGGGTTCTCTTTTAAAGGGTTCTCTTTTAAAGGGTTCTCTTTTAAAGGGTTCTCTTACTTCTGCTGTTCCATATACAAACAAGGTTGTCACTTTTTGTGTTTACATTAAATCTGGAATGTTAACATGGCAGCAAGTGTACTGAAGTCTTTAGTTTTAACAACAAAAATAAGAAAAGGACTTCATGCGAGATTCTTGCAGAGAAAAAGAAAATGATAATACTTTCATGTATACATACAAAAAAAAACAATTTTTCCAAACACAGGTAAACAATTCTTTCATACAAACACACACAAAGACAGATAAACAATTTTCTCAGACAAACACACAGGTAAACAATTTTCTTATATAAACACACCACAGAGAAAAACTTTTCTAATACAAAAACACAGGGAACAAATTTTCTTATGCAAGCACACAGGTAAACTTATTTCTAACACAGACACACAGATAGACAAATTTTCTCATACAAACACAGGTAACCAATTTTCTCACACACACACACACACAGGTAAACACAAAATGCCCCATACCAAGAACTGAAATCTTAATCTATGTACATGAGGCCAGTACATTTAACCCTGAGCAAGAGCCATCTTTCACCTTAGATTGGACACAACTATCTAAAACAATATAATTTAACGTAAAACGTATCATAAAAGTAAACCAAAAAATTTGATTTCAATTCATTGTCTTTTTAGTGATGGAAAAACCTTTGGTTTCATTTGACCTTTTTATCTTCCCCCTCACCCCAAACCTCCTTTTATAGCAAGCTGCTAGCGTGACTTACTGAAAAGTTGGGTTTTAGGGTTTTTATGTATTTAAGGAAGGATCATGGATTAAAAAATTGAACACACAAAAGTGTCAATCTAAAAACCTCTCCATTATTAGCGCAAGAGTTTTCAGCTCATTTTCACATATGCCCTCTTAAACAATGGGAAAATTTGTTTGGTTCAAATCAACAATGTAAATGCAAGTACATGTAGCACGTAGAAATTCTTCAAACTTTGGAACTTATTTAATTATTTATATTTAATAGCACAACAGGAGCATAGAGCAATTGATAGTGACTTTAACTGACACTGAAAGCACAGACCTGAAGCTCACTTAATTGGTAAGAAAGACTTCACTTTTCAAAGGGTTTTTTATGAATACTTTGTGTCATTTAATTTTTCTACATTTACTCGTGTTCAACTTTTCACATCAGAGACAAAAGTTTACCCGTATCTGCTGATGTAAAATTCAAATGCTGCCTGGATTTTAAGATTTAGAAAAAAAGACATAATCCCACGGGCAGCGGACAGGTAAGCACCTGTACGCGGAGTAGATGATCCCACCCTCCACGAGTCTCCTGCTGCCTTGCAGGCCGGTCTTAGCTGACCAAAGGCTAAGGCACTTAACCCTGACAGAAAACAACCTGCTGCCTTGCAGGTCGGTCTTGACTGACCAAAGGCTAAGGGAGTTAACCCTGATAGAAAATAACAAGGCCTGGAAGGGGGCCTCAAGGTGACAGCCCCACCATCTAGCTAGGGTACAGTGGGCTAATCCCTGCTTATCTAAAACCAAACTGATTCAGAGAAATAAATGTAATATACCCGGCTTGACCTTTCAATGACGAAAATGGAAACGAACACGGACTGTGATTTTTAGAACATGGAATGTCAGGGCAATAAATGGAAAAGAGTTAGAATTAGTTGAAGAAATGGAAAAATTCAAAGTAGATATTTTGGCCATTACAGAAACTAAGAAAAAGGACAAGGAATAGAAAATGTATGGCCAAATCATATTATAATCTTATCAGGAGTAGATGTCAAAGATAGAGCTAGAGCAGGAGTAGGCCTCCTAGTGCATAAAAAGCATGAAAAACTACTAGAAAGCTGGAAATTTATAAGCCCACAGCTATTAGAGGTAAATATTAAACCAAAAGGAAGAGAAATTAAATTATTAATAGCTTATGGACCAAACAAAGACGCCACTAAAGAAGAAAAAGATATCTTCGAAAATGATTTACAAAAAGCTGCAGAGAATATTAAACACAAACAGGAACTGATGGCTTTAGGAGATTTAAACGCTAGAGTAGGCAACAATATAGAAATGTCAGGAGGAGTAATAGGTAAAAGAAGGAGAGACAACAACTTCTCCAAATGGAGAGAGACTAATAGATTTTTTCCTAAAGAATAACATGAAAATAGCAAACACCTTTTTTTCCTCATAAAGATATCCACAAATATACAAGGGTAAATGAAGACAGGTGTGAAAAATCAACGATAGACTACATAATAGTTAGCAGCTCCCTTTTTACAGTACAGAGTAAACAGAGGAGCAGAAATATTTAGTGATCATCACCTAGTGATTGCCAAAATGAGATTACTGACTGAAGAAAACAAACAGAAAAGGAAAAAGAAGAAAGCTACTAAACTCAAAGTAGAGGAACTAAATAAACCAATAGTAAAACAGATATACCAATCTAGGATAAAAAGATTTATCAGCGAAAGACAAATGGATCTGAATGATAACACAATAGAAGAAAAGTGGCAAATGTATAAAGAAACACTCCTCAGTTGTACTAAAGAGGTCTGTGGTAGGAAACAAATTAAAGGAGATGGGAAAAGAACAGTAGGGTGGAATGAATAAAAGAACTATCGCCAAGGAGGAAGTGAGGAAAGCAAAACAGGAACAATGGGAAGAGTTTGGACAAAAACTTCAAGAAAGCTATCAAGGAAATCAAAAGCTGTTCTGGGGGCAATGAAGAGCATGCTCAAATACAACAAATGAAGAATGCCAAAGGAGAAATAATGAAAGGAGTCAGCCAAATCATGGAAGCATGGAGAAAGTATTTTCAACAATTACATAATCCCTCCAGAACATATAAAACAAGGAGTAAAGATCAATTAGTAAGAGTAACAAGTAATCCAGAGGAGACAGCCGAAGATGTAGATATATCAATGGAAGAACTTCAAACAGCTATAAAAGAAAACTGAAGTTAGGAAAAGCCTCAGGAGCAGATCAAGTTTATCCAGAAATGATTAAAAACCAAGGGAGAGAGACAGACAAACTACTACATGCAATATGCCAACAAGCATGGAAGTCCAAACAGGTGCCAGTCGACTGGAAAAGGGAACGGTAGTACCAATACATAAGAACGGATCAACTATGGAATGCTCTAACTATAGAGGGATATCACTACTTAGCGTACCAGGAAAAGTGTGTGCCAGGACACTGGAAATGAGACTAAGAAAAAGAGTAGAGGATGAGATTGAAGAGCATCAGAGTGGATTTAGACAAGGAAGAAGTGTACAAGATCACATATTTACAATTAGACAAGTAATAGAAAAATACCTTGAGAGAAACATTGACTTGCACCTGTGTTTTATAGACTTAGAAAAGGCATTTGACACTGTGAGGAGGGACGAACTATGGCATTCCTTAAAAGATCACAATGTAGAGCAAAATTTAATAGAAGCCATTTAAAGTTTTTACAATAAACCAACACGTGCAGTGAGAGTAGCTGGAAACATATCTGCAGAATTTGATGTAGATATAGGAGTAAGACAGGGTTGTGTCCTAAGTCCTCTTTTTGTAAATCACATTTATGGATTCAGTCGCAAAGGCATCCTCAAAAATGAAGAAAATAAATGTAGGTATGTGGAAGCTCAAACCAGTAAATGTATCAATGCTTTCATTTGCCGACGATTTAGTTCTGTTTGGAAAATCAGAAAGTGACCTTCAGTCGAATATCAACATTATGAACTATGAACTAAATAAAAGAGGAATGAGAATAAATGCAAAGAAAACCAAAACAATGCTAGTAACTAGGAAAGCTAAAACACAAAACCTTAAATTGGGCAGGGAGAATTTAAAACAAGTTCACAGCTACAATTATCCAGGAGTAATGATTAACTCAGAGGGAAAACTAAGAGAAGAAATCAGCCAGAGAATCAAAAGGCAAGTGCAATATATAACCATCTAGGAAAGGCATTTGTAGGTAAACAAGAATTGTCAACAAAAACCAAAATGGCAGCATACAACACAGTTTATTGTCCTACTCTCCTCTATGGCAGCAAAACCTAGACCTTAGACAGTAGAGAATACAGTAGAGTAGAGGCAGCTGAAATGAAATATCTAAAAAGAGTAGTAGGGAAAACTAAAAGAGACAAAATCAGAAACACAACAATAAGAGATTAAACCAAAGCAGATGGCATAAAAACTATTATAGAAATAAATCAATTGAGATGGTTTGGGCATGTAAACAGAATGAATGATAATAGAATAGCTAAACCAGTATACAGTGCTAAAGCCCAAGGTAAAAGATCAAAAGGCAGACCTCGGAGAAAGTGGGAAGAAGATATAATAGAGGCATTGAAGCATAGAAATTTAACATTTTTGGAAGGAACAGAAAATGCCAGGACAGGGCATCCTGGAGAAAGATCATCTCGGCATCTGAACCCATACACCAAAGGGTAGAATGGGAACTGATAAATAAAGAAAGAAAGACATAATCCCATAATTCTATATTTGTTTGAACATTTGGTGGCGGAGATCAAGATGTATTATATAATTTTGCAAATCATTCTAATCCTTTTGTCGACCCTGATGTAGTAAGCCAAAATAATTAGTACATATTATGCCACAATGTATACAAACCAACCATAAATATTTGTACGTCTTTATCATCACATTTATTGTCTATCAATCAGTATCACACTCTCTTTGTCCAAGCATAAAATAATAATCAAAATCTCTAATTTGTGTAGAAAGATGAACGATAAGGCTTCAGTCATGGTCTGTAAAACACATTGTCAGCACAGACTCATCCACTCAAATTCTTCTCATTTAAATCCATCCGACTCCAAAAGCCTTTAGCACAGCACCTTGTTAATGTTATGCACTGCAGACCTGAAGAGAACAATATCATCCTTTTTTCCGCTATGGTTCAGATTCAAGTCAACACACAACAGATCATAGAACCTGTCTTGACAGTTAAATACGATATAAGAGATATCACATCCTCATTCTAACTTGTTACTTTGTTTGGATCACAGGTTCTGTGATGCAATTAAAATGTCACTGTCACACACAGCACAGGCAACCCTTGTTGCCCTCTATTGGTTCAGAATTATATCGGCCTAACCACACAGAAACTCGTTTTGAGCAAAAAGACTCAAGTTCTAAAGTTCTGGGCTGGAAAAGGGAATCTTGAATTAGGACAAAATGCAAGTGAAACTTGTGACAAACGTATAATACACTAAATTTTGGTCACAATTTTTTAAGAGTCGGGAAAATTCGTCACCAGCATGACAAACCGTTCCATCGCCAAAACCGGGTAACCGAGAAAATTCATTTTTAAAGTCACAAAGAAATGATTGTAACAGAAAGAAGAAGAAAATTGGTTTTAATACATATCTCGGACTCTACTACATATTTTTGTCAAAAACGTTCAGACATCTTATATAGATCTCAGAAAGTTATACTAAAACTACCCAAAATCCAAAATTCGAAAAATTTCTAGTTAGAATGATTTGTCATTTAGGCAAGGAATCGACAACTATGAATCTGATGATGACTTTGACTCTAAGATCATCAAACGTGTAGTTAAGACAATATAACTGTTAGAGTTAGAAATGCACAGAAAATCCCATTTTCTTCTTTTGATCAGACTCATTTTGATTAAGTCTGTTTAAATAAAGTTTTACATTAGTATACACAGATCTCTTGATAATATCTTTTTATCTGAATTCATGGGGTCAAACTTCACCAGTGACTTGAATACACACATCACATAATTACAGACTTGCATGAGAAGATCTTTAAACTTGTAGCTAAAAGTGCAACAATGCGCAATAATCATTCTGATAAATAACAAACAAGCCATGTCACAACGATTTCCTCAATCCGTTAAAACAACAATCTTTTTGATTCGGGCTTTGTCCCGAGGAAAATCAGTCCTACGACAATGTTGGTTGTACTGAAAAAATAAGTTTGGCAACTTATTAAAGTTACTATGATTTACAGTAATTTGAATAAGTTGCCAAACCTATTTTTCTGTGAACTTGCAAACTGCAAAATTCATGAATTTTGCAGTCTCATCCTACGATTTAAAATAAGGTTTTCTTATCAAAGATATTACAACTACACAGTGTGATAATCATACCTTCAGAAAAACACGGAGTGGGCAAAGCTCCTCTTCAAAGAAAAACAAAAG
This sequence comes from Doris montereyensis, assembly GCA_037039925.1. Taxonomy (NCBI): domain Eukaryota; kingdom Metazoa; phylum Mollusca; class Gastropoda; order Nudibranchia; family Dorididae; genus Doris; species Doris montereyensis. Next base: position 366,597 of record JAXRKP010000038.1, on the reverse strand, counting down.
AAAACAGACCAAAAAAAAAAGAAAAAAGTTTTGTGTACTACTAGGGCCTGGAAGAAAAAACCAAAAGCACGGTTCAGATTCAGATGTTCAGATGTTCAGAGGTTCAGATGTTCAGAGGTTCAGATGTTCAGGTGTTCAACTTACTTTTTAAACTAAAGAACACCAGAGAAATCAAATAGCCATTTTAACATGAAGGTAAGAATATTTTCTAAATATCATCACTTGTACGTAAATACACTTTTAAATATCAAATTATTCCAATGCCTTTAGTCAGTATCATACGAGGGTCCCTGATAGTGACAAGACAACATGGGATCATAGAGCTTACACAAAAACACCCCACAAACAAAATTCTAAAAATTCTTTCTTTTTCTTTGCCACAGAGCCGATCTTCTAGAACGTACATAACTTGAATTAGCATCGTCTTTTACTGCCCACAGTAGACTAGAAGTTGAAAACCCTTGGAATAAAAATACTACAATCACACATATATCCAACAAGAATTGAATGAAAGGGAGAGCATGCTAATTGCACGTCATCGCAGTCTTAGCCCAAGTCTTATCTTGTCTCGGTTTCATGGAGATAAAAAGGCACTGAAACAGCGGTGTCTTTGTCTCAAAGCAGTAAATACATAACACAATAATGTACATACACATATACATTCAATCCTGATTTGTTAAATAATGATCTTTTAAATTAAATACAACACCGGGGTCATTTTAAGGTTCAGTGGCAAGCTACAAATACAGTGATGGCCTGTCAGTCAGTGGCTTTTGACATACATTCAATCCTGCTTTGTTAGATAATGATCTTTTCAATTAAATACAACACCGGAGGGGGGGGGGGGGTCATTCCAAAGGTCAATGGCACGCTACAAATACAGCGACGGCCTGTCAGTCAGTGGCCTTTGGTGATTGGGACCAGATATCTCTTTCCACATACCTGAATGGGGGGAAGGGGGGTACGTTTACTTGAAAAAACTTTGCAAAAGTCGGGAGCGCGAACCCACGACCTTTGGTTGAGAGGCCGACGGCTTGCCTCGGGCCATCGAGTCCCCCGCCTGTCAGGCACTTCGCAATTTACAATGAAAGATGTATGGACGAGAAAAGTTTTGATGATGAAAATTGAGTTTTAGTTTTTTTTAAATATTGATTTGGTTAGATTGGACTAGACCCTATCCACATTATTATGCAATAATCTCAGGGCAAATCATGAGGAAACAGCAAGTTGAGAGAAATAAGAAAGAATGAAAGGAAAGAAATGCACCCACTAACTGCCAACAAGAAATCACAGATGTGGCTTTTGATACTACAAAGTCAGCCAATGACTCAACACACTTGTTCCTTTACACAATAGTCGCACACACACTCATCAAACAGCACCACCCACAAGTGCAATTTTTATCTTGCGCTAACTAAAAGAGCAGGAGCTCCTGCGATGGCATCAAATTTGACAATTGATCAGAAGACAAAATTTCCACAAAGAACTTCTCCCTGGGGGATTTCTTCTCTCATCTTCTAATGCTTGATAAAATTATATGGATTTTCAAACTTTATTTTAATTTATTCTTTTAAAAGAACAAAACTTGGCTAAATGCGTGAAGCTGAACAGATAGGTTTGATGATTTAAATTTTCTCAGCCCTAAGTAGACAAAATTGAGATTCCACGGAACTTATCCTCCTCATACAGACGTGTGCCATATTCCACAATTCCTCATACAAATGTTACACAATTGCCATTTCACAGAACTTATCCTCATACAGACGTTACACAGTGCCATATTCCACGAAACTCATCCTCATACAAATGTAACACAATTGCCATATTTCACAGAACTTATCCTCATACAGACGTTACACAGTGCCATATTCCACGAAACTCATCCTCATACAAATGTTACACAATTGCCATATTTCACAGATGTTGCATCCTCATAACAGACGTTTACACAGTGTCACATTCCATATTCCACAAAACTCATCCTCATACAGATGTTACACACATTCCATTATCCATATTCACACAAAACTCATCCTCATACAGATGTTACACAATTGATATTACCATATTCCACGGAACTTATCCTCGTACAGATATTGCACACGTGCCATATTCCATACAGAAACACCACACATCCACATAAAACCTCCTCGTACAGATGTTACACAAGTGTAACATTCCATAGAATTTATCCTCATACAGATATTACACCACACATTCCATAAAATCCTATCACCACACATCCCATAGAACTTATCAGATATTACACCACACATCCCATAAAACCTATCCTCATACAGATGTTACACCACACATCCCATAAAACCTATCCTCGATACAGATATTACACCACACATCCCCTCATATAAAACCTATCCTCATACAGATGTTACACCACACATCCCATAAAACCTATCCTCGTACAGATGTTATACAAGTGCCACATTCCGTAGAACCTATCTTCATGCTGATGTTATACAAGTGCCAGCAGCAATAAAAGCCTGTCCGTCCTGAGCGTCTTGAGGATTCTGCTCCAGAAAATTTGACATCAACTGAACACTTCCATTGCCAGTGTTTATCACAGTGACACTTTGTTCTGAAACCATCACAGAAGGAATACTTTGAATCACCGATTCGCCCTCCACCTTGGAGGCCGCCAACAACTCTCCGTTGGAGTTGACCATGACCATCCCCTTCCCGTCCAGCAGAATGTTTTCGGCGATGTTATCCACCTGAGTTCCACTGACTTCTATCACGTTGTCGTCTTTCTTCCAAGAGCTTTTATGCTCATTAATGAGAAACACCGCCTCTTGCGACTCCAATTTTAAGTCCTCAGATCTCCCCACCGTCATTGGCCTTCCCGTCCTCGACTCCCTGATCGGCGGCAAGTATTTCAGAGTTGAAAGAGGCCGCCATCACGCGGAGGTTTTCTTGATTGGAGTTTACCAGATTGTTCGCTTTGTCCCTTGCCTGGTTCTCGTTCACAGCGACTCCTTTAACGGAAACCGCCTTTCGCGTCTTTTTTCACTACCGCTCTCCCGGTGGCACCCGGCTTGGGAAGCCCCTACCACGTCGTTACCGGGCCGTCCTCTCTGGTCCATCTCTTCATCCTCGGTGTTAACGGCCAGAGTAGTCACGGTAGGGAAGTGGTAGGTGATGGAATGTATGATGGAGCCCTCTTGCACGGAGCTCAACACAGCCGTCTGAATGCCTCCCAGCAGTTCTATGGTAAGCAGCGAGGACCTGCCCTCCTCCACACAGGTCAGGTCGGCCTGTTCGCTGATGGTGGAGAGGGTAGCGTAGATCAGCTGCAGTGGCGCCACTCCCAGGGCGCGGAGATTGTTGTTTTCCGACAGCTTGGTCATGTCGTCCGCGCTGACATGGGTGTCACCGCCGGCCAACATCGTCACCTGAAACGATTGACACAAAACGTTTGATTGAAACCATAAAGCTATGATTTGTTTGTTTCATTGAAATTTACCACATTCACCATAATATGCAGTGATCACAGGGTAAATGAAGAGGAAACAGCAAGATGAAATAAATGTGAAAGACTGAAAAGAAAGAAGTGGGATCTACCAGGAGCTCCTGCCAACAACTCACATAAAGCTAGGAACAAAAATACGCGTATTTATGAGCATGGGCAAAGTCAATTGAGATGACAACCAACAAAGTTCTACGCTCTATACAGTAGTGACCATCTAAGTGTCTGTTTCCCTCCTGCCTAAATGCCCACAATTTCAGTGAAACCGATGTTTTTCTATATAAATTGCCCCAAACAATCTAAATGCCCATTTCAAAACCAAGACATGTTGAAAATAAAAATGAATAAACCAGGAAATGATTTACAAGAGTCAAGCTTCAAATCCTGGACAAAATTGACAAGTCACTAGGGAAACCCAACTTCACGGAAATAGACCTACCCCCAACCAAATTGTTTCCCCTGATCTCCTTTTGCCTAAATGCCCGTTTTGTCTGCTTTCCAAGCACCGGGCATTTAGGCGGTCACTACTGTATTCAATGCATGAGTTGAGAGAGAAATCAAAAAAGAAGAAAGAAGTGAAACCTGTTTCACGAGGTTTCAGTTTCAATTCTGTGACAACTTTCCAGAGTGAATTAACAGACAACTTTGACCGCTGTGAGGCAGTGTGTGCGTGTGCTTCATCTTCAAATTATTAAAATAGACCTGTCAGTACAAGGCACCATGGGAACGGCAAAGGGTGGAGTTTTCTTTGTGCACACCAGTGCCATGGGTGAAATTGGGTTGACAAATTTAACTGCAGTAACACAAAGAAGAGAGGGAAAAAAATCTATAATGGACAGAAGATGTGACTCTTCAAGTGCTCTTTAATTTTGATTTCATTCGATATTACCATCATCCATAGCTAAGGTGATCTCAGGGGTTTGGGTAGGATTTTTCATTTTGCCTAGACTGCTCCGTAAACAGCCAAGGGATCTTTCACAAGCACCACGTGTTATGATCTGCACACGGAACCTCCTTTTTATCGTCCACTTCTGATGGGACTAGATGTCAATCCACCTACCTGGACCAGGGGGGTAGACTTCACTTTTTTTAAAACTTGAGAAAATTTTCAACCATTGGCGGGGCTCGAACCCACTACCTTTGGGATGAGAGGCCGACGCCTTGCCTCTGGACTGCCGAATCCCCTACTTCTTTCCTAACACTCTTCTCACTGACAATGGGGAACTGGCCAATCTCACCTCAAAATTTCCAACATGCCAAACCAGAACATGGGATGGACTCAAAATTTCCCATGACACATACGTACCTGCATGTTAAAGACATCTGGCTGTGAATCCCTGTCAGAAATGTCCACGCTGATTCCTTCCAGAGCGGCTATCGTCCCGCTTTCATCTCCTGGCAGCACAGTGTGGAACTGGGGATGCTTTATATATGCTGGATCAACCTGAAAAAAATGTAAATTATTAACTCTTTAAGCGCAAAGAAAGTTACTGCTCCATGCCAGATTAATGCTATCCCCCAGAAGAGTGATACATTTCAAAGGCATATTTGACCCTGCTAAGCATTGAGTGCTGAACAAGCCAACGCGCTGTGAACATCATACTTGGGTTCACAGGGACAAGCTTGAGACTGGAGCAACATGTTCCTCGGTTAATAAATTAACTCTTTGAGTGCCAATTGCCGATCTATCGGTGTTTTCACTGGGTTTGCTCTACGCCAACCGCTGACGTTATCGGTTATGGGCGTTTCCTCACATTTTTTAGCAGGCTTTAGTCAACGAAAATAAAACTTGTAACGAAACGCCCACTACTAATACATCAGCGTTTTGCATAGAACAACCTAGCAGTAGCAGAAGCACCCCCATAAATCGATCGGCAATTGGCACTCAGAGTTAATTTATCAACCAATAAACATATCGCTTGGTTCTCAAGCTTGTCATTGTGAGCCCAAGGACGGCATGCACAGCGCAATGTCATATTCAGCTATGTGCCGAGTGCAACTTGTAGGCTGCTTGGAATGTACTGGCTTAAGATAGAGATAAAGATAAAGGTGGATTTAATGTCTGTATCCCCATGGTGTCAGTGGCCAAGTGGTTAGGCCGCCATTACTTCAGACCTAGCAAAGTTAGGTCGATGCTATGTTCCTTAGGAAAGACACTTGGCACGCATTTCCCCCCAACCAAAGTGATTACAAACTCACAACACTACGGTTTCGCTAACAACAGGAAAATGGGGGTCCAGTCTAAATTACCCCATAAGAAATTTGGTGGGAATCATGCTCATCTCTGGGTACCTTTTCGATCTGATGCAAAAAGCCTCTCCTTCACTGATCAGTCATTGTATGCTGGAACTAACACTAACGAATTTCATTATCCTAAATTAAACTGGTAAAAGATAGAGTCATTCCAAAAACCCCCTCCATGAGTCAACATTTCAGTTTTACAGGACCCAGTTTTCTCGGCAGCAGAGGACTACAGGGACTCAAATACACGAGACCCACCACAGGTGTGTTACGAGTGTTAAACAGGAAGTAAATACATGGTGACCCGCAGGGCGGGGGTTAAAGCGTATTGCTATGTTCTAAAAATCTACAAACCCTGTTCTGTGAGACGGATCCTCTCTGCTTGGCACTCCCTGCGTGCGACTTGGACGACATCCTCTTAGACTTTGGACTTATCGGATGTTGCAAAACTACGTTGTCTGGTATCAAGCCTTTTTGTGATCCTACATGAAAGAAAGAGAACGTGAGAAGACACAAGGTGAGAAACGGTGATCTCAGGACGATACAAGATACGTGGAAGTGTGAAAGGAAAGCAGGACCTACCAGCAGTAGGAAGAAGAGAACAAAGGAGGAGGAGGAAAATGAGGAGGAGAATGAGGAAGAGAGGAGAGGAAAGGAGGAGATGGAGTAGGAGAACGAGAAGGAGGAGACGGGAGGAGGAGGAGAAGGAGGAGACGGAGGAGACGGACAAGGGGGAGAGGAAGGAGGAAGAGGAGGAGAAGGAGGAGGAGGAAGTGGAGGAGGAGGAGGAGAATGAGGAGGAGGAGAATGAGAAGTAAAAAGGAGGAGGAGAAGAAGAAGAAGAAGAAGAAGAAGAAGAAGTAGAAGAAGAAGAAGAAGAAGAAGAAGAAGAGAAGAAGAAGAAGGGGTATTTTTCTTGTTTTCATCCTTTTTGGGGGTTTTCATACTTATACAGAAGTAGCTGTCTATGATCAGGAAACCATAATGTCTTTATATACAAATTGACCCCTTAACAGCATGCATGGACCAACTAACAACAAACGCCTAACTTGTTAAAAGTTAACAAGACAGATGGTTCTCTTTCATAGATTTCATATCACTTAAAACCAGATGTATAGATGATCAAGCCACACCTCACAGCTATAATAAATTGTCACTGATAGCGAACTCTCTCTACCTGGCACACGGCAAGGTACCAATTTCATCCATTTTGGGGGGGGATGTCTAGCAAACAAACAGTCACGGCCTCACTATAAGCTGATGACAGTGAATCTTACTCATTCTGCCATACAGCGCAGCATTACGATGCACACTGTTTTGTGTAGGTAACATGAACAGTGGTCTAAATTACATACGTTATGAAAACAAATGAGCTAATTCATCAATCAAATCACAGATGCGTGTCCAACCAATGCGGTGTAAGTGAATGAGGAAACTTTCATTTGATTTGCTGCATGCTTGTCCAGTCAGAACCAGAGAGCCGTTGGCTACACAAAGCTATGCCCGCTTACCCGCACAGTTTTTGTCCCTATCCCAAAGGGCCATCTTCTTAGACTGTATGTATCCTGTCTAAATTTACATCGCCCAAAAAGTAACTACAGTCTACTACCAGTTATCCAACATTGTCTGTTCCCCCCAAAAAATATAAATGGACTTGACCTCGTCATAACAAATAAAACATTTGAGAGTCTCAGAATACATGTACATGTACTAACGATCCGTGCTGACCGCTTCACCTGCGCTATTCGGGTCATAAAAAGTAGATCACACTTTGTTTTCTTTGGACGACGCACAGCAAGGATTGGATGTGTCAGATATACGTGAGCAGTCAATGTAGTGAAATAAAAATCCATTTTCCCCCCAGCTAATTAGTGTTGGCGTCTGAATTGTGGAGATGTCGGGTAGCCATGACAAATATGGAGAGATTTATTTTGTTCCCAAGTAAGTGTGTCGGACATCTGAGCGTGTCGGACAACTGGCGGTGGACTGTAACTAGGTCAATAGTTACCAAAACGTGGCTGTCGTAATGGTTCTGGTTGATGGAGCGGAAGGGACACCGGGAACACTGGAAGATGCCATTGTTGACGCCGGGGTGTTTGTTCTTCATGTGCTGCTTCAGGGAAATGCTTTGGATACAGGTGTACATGCACAGCGTGCATCGGTACTGCTTTTCTCCCGTGTGACGCATCTGATCGAAACCAACAAACAAACAAAAATGAGTCAAAACGAAGAAATTTGCAATCGCTCTGCGAAAAAAAATAATTCTTTTAAAAATTGACCGGATTTTGTTTCTAACCGTGACTGATTTTCAAATTTGAGTCACACACCTTTAAAACAATTGAAATCAATCCTCGGTGAATAAATACATGTCATGTGTTGCCGAAGGAGATTTTAATAATTGATCGTGGAGTGTTGAGAATCATACAAGGGGCATAAAAAAGGGAACAGGCTCAAAGCATTGAAAAGTTTCTTTCTTATTTAAAGAAACAAAGAAACCAGAAGAACAAAAGAAAAAGAGAAAAAGAAAAATTTGTGCGTGAGGTTACTGAAGATACAAAGCATAATCTTCAGACATTGTTCAATACCTTATGTCTTCTCATAGAGTTGTGGTCCCCAGTTGTATACAGGCAAACGTCACACCTGAAATGTTTGGGAAGAACAGTATTTGATTTAGGTTGACAAAGATACTAAAGATGCGAATGCAAATGAGAAAGCATGAGGATGGAAAATGAGAGAGAGGGAAGGAAGGAGGTAGAGATGGGGAGAGAGGGAGGGAGAGGATAGAGATAGAGAGATTGAGAGATAGAGAGAGAGAGACATACAGAAAGAGAAAGGGAGAGAGAAAGGGAGATAGAAAGAAATACTTACACTAGAGCGAGAAAGAGGTCTAAAACTAAAATTTTACAGTCAAAGACAAGCAAGACAGTCTCAGCATACTCATCTACTTAGCATCCTTAGGATGAGAAATTATTATCAGGACCGAAAAATAGGTTTGCTTTAAGAGTCAAAATTGGTGGAGAGATCAGTCTTCCTCAGACCAAATCGGCGTGGGTGTTCTCGACAGCCAAGTGAAACTATTGGCCATTTAGTGCCACATTATACAGCTTTTCAGTGTCATCTTCTCAGTCGGTGTAAAGGTAATTTGGACTATTTTTACCTACCCTTGCTTATGAAATATCTTGGAACAAAATTATTATATGTCATATGGACATTTTTCTGCCATAAACTGGTAGATAAATTGATCGTTCTACCCGAAAATGGAAAGAACAGAAAATCAAAATATGCGCGCTGACGGTAATACTCGAGAAATGAGTTGGTCAGCTACTAAGAAGAAGAAGAAGAAGAAGAAGAAGAAGAAGAAGAAGAAGAAGAAGAAGAAGAAGAAGAAGAAGAAGAAGAAGAAGAAGAAGAAGAGAAAAAAGAGAAAAAGTGCTCACTTGAAGGGTTTTTCCCTGTGTGTGTTCTCATGTGTAGCTGCATCATAGCTTTACGGGATGTGGTGTGGCTACAGAATTGACACTCAAACGGCTTCACCTTGGAATGAACTGCTTCTTTGTGCTTGGCCAAACATTTGCTATGAGAGAAGAAAAAAGAATCACAAGGTTCATAGGAGAATGTTGAGCGCCATAATCATAATTAATTCCCCAGAACAGGAAGTGAAGACATCACATCTTTTATTCCTCTCATTTCTAATTCCTCTCATTTCTAATTCCTCTCATTTCTAATTCCTCTCATTTCTAATTCTTTTCATTCTTAATTCCTTTCATTTCTAATTCCTTTATTTCTAATTCCTTTCATTATTAATTCCTTTCATTTCTAATTCCTTTCATTTCTAATTCCTTTCATTTTTAATTCTTTTCATTTCTAATTCCTTTCATTTCTAATTTCTCTCATTACTAATTCCTTTCATTTCTAAACTTTCAAACACTTGTTGCAGTGTCATGAACACAGTGGAAAATAATCATAGCAGGATCGATGGGGGGGCAAGACTACAGTCCTGTCATAACCGATTTCTGTTGTAAGCGGATTGCAAGGGAAATAACATAAAAGTCACATGTGCAATGCTTGCATAATAATATTAGCCAATGGTAGGCCAGCAACTGTAATGTACTAGGTGTACACTTCCCCATCCCCCCTCTCTCTCTCTTTTAGGCCTGCAGTGCACTTCAAACACCTGCATTGGGTCTAAATAAAGTCAGTATTGAAAAAATATTAGAAACAATTAGGCATAGTTCTACAGTATACACACTTTTGTGCTTCTCTGGTGTCCTTTGCACTTTGACAAAAGTCCTGTTATAAGCAGGTTTTCCCTTCCCAGTCCCTTTTATAAGAGGTTTATTGTAACAGAGGCAAAGAAAGAGAACAAAAAAATGGGGGCCGGCAACAGTCCTGTTATAACCGGTGCTGATATAAATGCGCCCACTGTATGTCATTGTTATCGTTTCACGATGATAGATTGATCAAATAGCCAGAAGATGTCATAGTTTCATTTCAACTGATGGGATGAAAAAGCCTGTCCTTTTATGGCTTTCTTTCTTTCTTTATCAGTTCCCATTCTACCTTTCGGTGTATGGGTTCAGATGCCCGAGATGATCTTTTTCCAGGATGCCATGTCCTGGCATTTCCTGTTTCCTTCCAAAAATGTTAAATTTCTATGTTTCAATGCCTCTTCTTCCCACTTTCTCCGGGGTCTGCCTTTCGGTCTTTTACCTTGGGCTTTAGCACTGTATACTGATTTAGCTATTCTATTGTCATTCATTCTGTTTACATGCCCAAACCATCTCAGTTGATTTGTTTCTATCTTAGTTTTTATGCTATCTGCTTTGGTTTGATCTCTTATTGTTGTGTTTTTGATTTTGTCTCTTTTAGTTTTCCCTACTACTCTTCTTAGATATTTCATTTCAGCTGCCTGTACCCTACTGTATTCTCTACTGTCTAAGGTCCAGATTTCACTGCCATAGAGAAGGACAATAAACTGTATTGTATACTGCCATTTTGGTTTTTGTTGACAATTCTTGCTTAGCTACAAAAACTTTCTGATGGTTATATATTGCACTTGCCTTTTTGGATTCTTGAGCTGATTTCCTCTTAGTTTTCCCTGAGACCTGTGGAATGTTCATCCTGATAATTGTAGCTTTGAACCTTTCGGAAATTCTTTGCCCAATTTCGATTTTGTATTTTAGCTTATCTAGTTACTAGCATTGTTTTGAATTTCTTTGCATTTACTCTCATTCGCAAACATTTAGTTCTATTGTTAGATTTGAGCCATAGTTCGAGCAAGGGGGACGATTTTCCAAACAGAACTAAATCATCTGAGATTGAAAATGGTGGCCCTGACATACCTGCATTTGGACCTGTTTCTCAGGATGCATTGACAACACCAGGGTATTTTCTGTCTCTAACAACAAATTCTTAAAAACAGATTCTAGTAACAACCACTGTGGGTTGCTTGGGACTGAATCAAAATTTCTGCAAAGATTTCCAGCTACTCTCACTCTGGTTTATTATAAATTAAATGTTGGTGAACCCTGGCACAGTGTCAAATAACTTTCTAAGTCAATAAAACTGAATAAAACAAAGGTGCAAGTCAATGTTTCTCTCAAAATTTTTCAATTATTTTACCTTTATTAAATATGTGATCTTGGAGGATTCTTCCTGGTCTAAAGGGAAAATGCTCTTCAATCAAATCCTCTACTCTTTTCCTTAGTCTCATTTCCATTATACTGGATATACTTTTCCTGACATGCATCGGGCAATTCATAAAAACAGATATTCATTGTCAAACTTTAACCTGCTCTCTCCATTGCAAACCAGACTGACTGAAAAGTTTCAATGTCAACGAAACTTTAGCATGGGCAACAAATGCAAAGATGCTGGGCCCTGGAACTTTTAAGTTCCTGTCTGCATTTCTGTAGCGTCTCAGCTATTTGTTTACAGTGACATGTTATAAATTCTGGCCCCTGGAGCTGTGCCCCCAATGCCCAACCTGGAGGACCAGCCTTTCTAGCAGCCTTTTACTGTACTGTTGGATCATGCACGACAAAGAGACAGCAGGTGTTACTCTTTGCTCCCCTCATGTGATTCTTCTTTAGGCCAAAACTAAAAGGAAAGATAGGTCTTTAACCACGGTTTGAATCGGCTCAATTTCAGCAAAGGGTTTTCAAAATGTCAGCAAAGGGTTTTCAAATTGTCAGCAAAGGGTTTTCAAATTGATGGACCTGACACCTTCTGATCACCCTATGACTACCAGTGATTTATACATTCCGGCCATTCAGGTGCACACACACACACACACACACACACACTCTGACCAAGTCAAAGCCAACAAAATTTCAAAGATTCACACATTTTTCACCAAATGGGATGGGTCACAAACAAGACTATCAAGAATGAATTATGTACTCATACAATGACATACACGTCACGTGGTAACCACTCAGTAAATAAACCGTTATCTAAAAAACGGGAAAGACTAGCAAACAAGACATTGTTCTTCTTTCAGACCACCCTGCAAACATATCAGGTCTATTGATAAATTAGGTGAAATAAATAGGTGAGATCTTGATCTGATCACATGAGTTACCTTGTGTATGTTCATTTTACGAACAGTGTCTGTCTTGTAGGTGCAAGTTTCATTGTTAATAAATCAACATCAATCTGAAATAAGAACAAAAAAAAGGGTTACATCTCCTTAACTACACGTTTTTCAAGTGATAAAGTGATGCTAGTGTGAGACGTCCTTTTGTTTACAGTTTTTGTTAGCTTTTTTGGATAAGAGTTTTCAGCCTGGGTTACAGCCTTTACTGTTACTGTTGGATTTTGTTTTCGTAATCAAGAGACACAGTGATAACTCCCCCTAACAGTAAGAACTCAACAGGGCCAAAACAAGCAACAGGAACAAAAGTCTTTAAGACATTATTCAAAACAAAGAGACATCCGTTACAATTGAACCACCAACAGCAAACAAAGTTCAAACCAACAAAGGGTTTCAAATTGACACTCCGCAAAAAAGACAAAACCAGTGATTTACAAAACAACAGGTCACACACACAAACCAACTATCCGACTAATAAATTCAAAGGTGCACACATTTTTCAAACATATCATGGGATTCATAATCAAGAATGAATTATGTACTCACAAACAACAAAAAAGACATTGTGTGAACCACTCAGTAAATAAACCGGTTTATCCAAAAAAGACACTTAAACAAGACATTGTTCTTCTTTCAGACCACTGCAAACATATCAGGTCTATTGATAATTACAAAATAATAAGACAGTTACCTTGTGTATGTTCAAACAGTGTCCAATTGTAGGAATAAGACATTGTTTCACATGTTAATAAATCAACATCAATCTGAAATAAGAACAAAAAAAGGGTTACATCTCCTTAACACCAAAAAGAATAAGACGTTTTCAAAGCAACTTTTTTTTTTTTTTCAAAAACAAAGACAGTTTTTCAAACCAACTGTTGGTTTGTTTACAACCACCAACAACACAAAGACATTGATAAAACAAGAATCTGTCTCAACAAATAACAAAAAAGAATAAGACATTATTCAAAACAACTATCCGTCTCCACCACAAACAACAACACAAAAAGAATAAGACATTGTTCAAACCAACTATCTGTCGTCAACCCAACAACAAAAAAAGACATTGTTCAAAACAACTATCTGTCTCCAATACAACAAAACACAACACCAACAAAAAAGAATAAGACATTGTTCAAAACCAACTATCCGTCTCCAATACAACCACCAACAACAAAACATCAAAGGTTTCCACAGTGTAGAGCTCTACTCACCAGGTGAACTTTCCATAAATGAAAGCGAAGATGTTTCCAGAAATCATGAGACGCGTGGCACTCGGGACAGGTGAAGGCAGAGTCGTCCAAATTATGCGATGATAGGTGGATGTCCAAGCCTGAGGGGGTAAAACAAAGTAAAAGTAAGTCCCATACTCAGAGTTGAGTCCTGATTTTTTTTAGGCATACGGCATAACGTGGTAGTTTGCCATTGCTTTCCACCCCACCTTTACTTTCGCCGAGTCTGTATAGACCTAGCTACCCATTTCACTGCTGGGTAGGCAGGAGGGCCAGAAACAAAATTGCTGCCCGGACCGGAGTCAAACTTGGGTCTCCTGCACGGTAGACAGATGTGGTATCGACTGGAGTAGATTGGGGGAAAAAACAACACAACATGGATGAAGAATATTGAAGAGCAACGTTCGGATTCAAGATGTCTAGACAATTTCGCATTGCTTCCATTTTCTGCCTATAACGTATTTGAACTCGAACAAAGATGAAGAAGGAAAAGGGGGAAAACAAAAAGTAGGAGAAGGAGCTGAAGAAGAAAAAACAGTTGAAAAAGCAAAAGAAGAAGCTGTTTGAATGATTTGATTTTCCCCTATATCCACAGCTAAGGTGATCGCGGGGTTCTGGTAGGATTTTAAATCTTGCCCGACTACCCTGTAAACAACCAATGGATTGTTAATGTGCACAAAGTGTTGTGATCTGTACACAAGACCTCCTTTTATATCAACAGTCTTCGATGCGACATGGTGTCAATCAACCTACATGGACCGGGGGGGTGGGTTTTACTAAAAAAAAATTAGAGAAAATTTATCAACTGTCAGGGCTGGACCCACGACCTTTGGTTGAGAGGCCAATACTTGCCTCTGGGCCACCGAGTCCCATAGAAGAAGATTTGTTTCACCAAAATTTACCCCATCTACCATATGCAGTGATCTCAGGATGAATTGAGAGGAAAAGACAAGACGAAAGATGAGTGAAAGGATAAAGGGAAACAAGTGGGACCTACCAACATCGCCCGTCAACGGCCACACACACAACAAAACAAAAAGAGATAATAGAACAAAGACTATGTAGACAAGTATATCCTATATATATGCGGTAATCTCAGGGGGCGAATAATGAGGAAAAAGCATGATGATGGAAGTCACTAGATAGAGTGAAGGGAAAGCAGTAGGACTTACTAGTAGCAGCCACCCACAGTAATGAGTAATATCACCGTTTCAAAATGTTTCCCAACTACAGGAATTTCCCAAACACCATCATAAAAGCACCAATAGTGAATGCTTGTATATTGAAACTGGAACACATCTTCAGTTCGGTAACATACAGTTCGATAAAAAATCTTTACACCTTCTAGCGTACCATTCGTTTTGCTGACTTCTTTATTTAACTGTTTACCTTCGAATCGTGACATTGATTGCTTGATTAATTGAAATTTGTCCCACCCACCATTGTGGTGATCTCAGTAAGGGGAAACAGCAAGATAAAAGAGAAGTGACAGAGTAAAAAGAAAGAAGTAGGACCTACCAGTATCACCTACCAACACCCACTCAAATCTAGACAACTTGGAGCACTTTTCTTTCATTGCTCATAATTATTTACCATGGATCAATATTTGGAGCAACGTGCAAACATAAAATTTTGTTTTCAATTTTTTTTTAAAAGCACCAGAAACATTTCAATTATTGACAATGGCCTATGGAAAAAAAATGCGCACATCGTGGATGCCAAATGCTTTGAGTGGTTTGCAACATTTAAAGAAGGAGAAACATTCATTGAAGACAAACCCATGCTGGCAGACCGGTACATATTGTTACTAATGATAATTATGATTGAACATATTTGGGATGCTACTGAGGAAGACCTATGTAGAAGTATTGAAGAAAGTGCTCCATTCGATAGTTTTCCCAGACCGTCTCTATCCACCAATAATGGTTGAATCAAGAAGTCAACAAACAATTCACAGAACAGCAGTACACCACCGGTAGAGAAAATAATGGTACACTAAAATTTGTAAAGATTTTTGTCTCATTTTAGGTAACCAAACCAAAGATATGGCCCCGTTCAAAATATGAATGTTCATTATTTGTGCTCTCATAATGCTCAGGATACCTGACGGAACTTGTTGTGTGCAGTTATATTATCATGAAATAATACAGAAAAAAAAAAAGAACCTCACCCTTCTTTGGTTTTGAATCTGGCCTACAGCTCATCATAGGGCACAGTAGGTTGTGGCCAAGAGCAGTCGCGCTTGCGGTGCTCTTCGTTTCACAGCCCTCCGACCCAGCACGTAATCCTCCTTCAGGGCTTTCGGGGTATCACTTTCCGTCTCGTCCGCCCGTCTCTGTGTGTCGTTCTGTTACCTTCTGGCACGCTGGGCAGCCACTCCATGTCGTCCGGATCAAGGTAGACCTCGTTTTCACCTTCGTTTGACCCTGGCTTTGAGAATTCTGAGACTCTCCCTTACGTTTCCGACCCCGTTTTGCCACCTCCAGCCTGCACAAAATCAAAGAAGAAGAACGAACCCCATATACCAATCGTAATGGCAACTCAAGAAGAGCTCTAATGCGTTTCAAAAGACAGCTGACATAAAAAAAAAGTGTTGGTGTTGATGGTATCAGATCAAAACGACACACACGATTTGTTTCACAGGCAATTACCCTGTCCACTATATGCAGTGATCGCAGAGTGAATTGAAAGGAAACCGCAAGATGTGAAAGAGTGAAATGAAAGCAGCAGGACCTGCCGCTAGCATCCGCCAACTGCCCACAACTGTAACAGGAAGGGCTTCGAGGCTCAGTTCTAGGACGGTAAAGAGGTCTTTGTCATTCAAATTCACACACTAACTACCATATAACTCCTTATGTCACAAGTCAAAAGCACTTGCATTGAAAAAAAAAACAATGACTCATAATTAAGAGTGTTTACTCAGTTGCCAACTTTTATAAATTCCAGAAAAAAAGAGGAGTTTGGTAAAATAATCAAAACTTGCAGCCTACTGGATGTCGTAGTTACAGCATTCAAATCAAGACTTGGCAATTTATGGGCAAATCTGCCGACCCTTTACATCTCCCCTACCTACAGGATTTCTTTCAAAGAGTGACAGTGAGCAGGCCTCACTGGGCCCAAGTCAAGCACTCAACGATTCAACTTCAACGCATCAAGTAAGAATTTACCAAATCAAGCAATCAGCATATCTTAGATCATTGACATCACATCACAACTAAATAATTTGACCCCTGTACCAGGTAAAATACTCAAACCGTATGTCCAATGAAGACAGTAACTCTCAAATATGTACTTTCCAAAGTAAAAACAGATTTACGTACTCAAAGCCAAAAAGACATGGTAAATATCATTTTTACATTCTAGTTGTCAGCTTTGTGTACATCAATAATACTGATTCTGGAACGTTCCAGAAGAACATATTATATAGTAACGCTCATTTGAGGCCTTTACATTAGTCTGTCGTAAGTTTTTTCCATTTTCACTTTGATTGAGTGTCAAAACGTAGTGTCTTTCCTAAAGACCACAACGTTGGACCTAGCATTGCTAGATTCAAACCCAGAACCTTGTGATCCCAAATCCAACAACCTAACCACTAGGCCACCAATATATTGTATAAAAGCAGGCCAATGCTCATAAGTAGCAACTACCATATTATCTGTCTTATGCCGTGCAGAGTAATAGCTTTAGAAAAATGTCTTGGTGAAAGAAGCATAAAGTATGCCATAGCTTGTCTGTCTTTATGACCTTGGAGTTGGAGGCTGAGAGAGAGAAAGAGAAACAGCCAGAAACAGAGAGATGAATACAGAGACAGAAAGGAAATGAGAGAGAGAGAGAGAGAGAGAGAAGAGAAAGAGCAACAGCCAGATACAGAGAGATGAATACAGAGACAGAAAGGAAATGAGAGAGAGAGAAAGAGATACACAGCCAGAAACAGACAGACGGAGACATACAGAAAGAGAGGGCGAGAGAGAGAAAGAGAGACAGTCAGAAAGAGAGAGAGACAAAGACAGAACGAAAGGGAGCGAGAGAGAAAAAGAGACAAAGACGGAACGAAAGGGAGAGAGAGAAAAAGAGACGAGCCAGAAACAGAGAGATGGAGACAGAGACAGAAAGGAGGGGGAGAGAGAGAAAGAGAGACACAGAAACAGAGAGAGACAGAGACAGAAAAAGAGGGAAAGAGAAAGAAGCGGAGGCAAGACACACACAAAGAAAGGAAAGAAACG
Source organism: Doris montereyensis (assembly GCA_037039925.1). Lineage (NCBI taxonomy): Eukaryota > Metazoa > Mollusca > Gastropoda > Nudibranchia > Dorididae > Doris > Doris montereyensis. Next base: position 348,822 of record JAXRKP010000038.1, on the reverse strand, counting down.
AACAGAAAAGGAGACAGACAGACAGGCTGCCCTACCACTAACAAGTCGTTTCTCACCTGGACACCAATGCTAATCCCAACTCCCTGCATCAGTTCACGGTGCTCCATCTGCATATGGACTGGCAGTCCTCCATGCTGGTGAAGGCCAACTTGCAGAGACCACACAGTAAAAACTCCTGGCAGATGGAGAGAAAAAACACACACATATACAAAGTTACTTTTTATATTTTTTTAAAAAGATTTGTTTGTTTGTGTTGCTTTGAAGTAAACCCCTGTCCACCATTGCAGTGATCTCAGGGTGAATTAAGAGGAAACAGCAAAATGATAGATAGGTGAAAGAGTGAAAGAAAGAAGCCGGACTGCTAGCAGCGCCCCATCGACCTCCCACAAAAAGGGAGAAGTAAGTGCAGGGGCGATTCTTTTGAAATATCCACTGCCCACCATACGTGGCGGTCTCCAGGGGTGAATTAAGAGGAAGAAGCAAGATGATAGATAAGTGAAAGAGTATGCAAAAGAGAAAAAAAAAAAAACAAGACTATAAAAATGACAGAAGTAGCCACTCACGTCATAGCGTTAGTTGGAGTAGATGGAGATAGCTATCCTTTCTCCCCCAAGACACACAAGTGGCCTTAAGAGCGAGTGGTTTTAACAGTTATAAAACAAATGTAACAATCGTTTTACACCCTGTCCACCATATGTGGATCACAGAGTAAATTCCCAGAGAAAACAGCAAGATGAAAGACATGTGAACGAGTGAAAGAAGAGAAGTGGGACCACCATTTGCCCCTCCGTCAATTGGCCACGGAGAGAAAGGACACAACAAGAAAGGAAAAGTCAAGAGATACATCTTAGTATTACCTTTGTTTCTGTGGTACTATTCATCGACAAAGCCTCTGATTGGCGGGAGACGTTTCGACTATATACTGGGGGGCAGGGTTAGTCTCAGGATCTGCTGGAGGAGAAGCATTTCACTACTTTAATAATAATAACAATAATGTACATTTCTATTGCGCACTTATCCCTTGCAAAGGGTAAGGCTCTAGGCGCGTTTTACATATCTAAAGAAAATATATGTTATGTATGATACACAACATGAATTTCATACATTAAGCTACATGAATGCAGCATAAAACTGTGTGCAATTTATGACAAGAAAATCGACAATCCAAACAAGAAGAAGAAAGGTGTTTAAAAGTAAAACTGTCATGAATTCATATTCCATAAACAGACACACACACAAACTTCTACACACACAGGATGAATACAGCATTGATAAAATTATGTAAATTTTTGGTAAATTTTCTTTAAAAGCGCACAAGAATTTTTTTTTTAATTGCTTTGTCATATCTGTCTAACCTCTAATAAAACCCAGAATGATTTTATGACGAAATCATCAAGTAAGGCAGTTTGCAGTAAGTCAAGATGAAGGCAAACACTATACACTGTAAATGATATCGTGATCGGCGAAGGAGACCAATAGAGTGTCTTGAAACCCAAACTTTTAGGAGACAACCTAGGAGATTTTCAAACATTCCCAGAGAATTGATTTTGTGTGTAGTTCAAAGAAATAATTTGAGTTAAGAGATTCAACCTAACTTAGGACACTGAAACAATATTACCAAACTTCTTCTTTATTTGTTGTTATGAACATCTAAATACACAAATAAGAATCAACATTAGTTGTCCCAACTGCCAAAAGAAGGTCAGGCTGGGTCACTGATGAGTTGAAAGTTTAGAAGTTGCTAAGAAGTGATAAGAAAAAGGAGGAGATTTTAGGGGAATGTTTTTTTGTAGGAGGAGATTTTAGAGGAATGTCCTCGTGGCTAAACCATAGAGTTGTGAGTTTGTAATCACGACTTACACCGGTTCGAAACCCACGGCCTACGCAGGTGTTTTCACAGCATTGTACCCTTAGGAAATGTTCTTCATTCTGCTTTCACATGACTCACATGTGAATGAGTACCAAGCTATAAGTAGAGAAAGAAGGTAGAGAGTCAGTACAAAGTACCTAACAGGCTACTGTACTGTATGCTCCTCGGGGAGTTGAGAATGACTTCGAATGAACTGGACTGCTGGGGGATGATTGATGTAAATAAAATAAATAAAGTTAACATATGTATTGTGCCATATGCCATACTTTCCCCCCCCCCAGAACAGTCGGTGAGCCTGCACTTGTACCAGGGTTTACGGACTACAAATCTATCTTTATCTTTTTATCTCCATTCTAGAAGTTTCTAGAGTGCTAACATCCCTGCTTTACAACAACAGCACCCTTGGCGTACGTACCCATGGAAGGAAGCTGGATTGCCATGACTGCCACAGGCTGCGACGAGTTCATGTTTTGACGTGTAATCACCGGAAGCTGTTGGGTACGGCTCTGATATCGTTGGAGGAAGCTGCACGACGTTCTCCAGGGACAAATGGGTTTGGCTACCTAAAGTCATGTGAACTGCCGGTCTTTGCTCCTCCACTGGCTTCACCATGTTGATTAGCTCCGTCAGATCAGGTGTCGACTATTACTGAGACCTACAGCCGAACTCTGACTAACTGGTACAGCTGTATAAATTTAAGAGGAAAAATAGACACATGAAACTCCATAAAAAGGAAGACGGAACTTTATGATTAACTAGTAATCAATCAAATAAAATTTTAATTGATAAAAATCAGGTAAATCTTGTAGTAAGGATCTTTCCTGCTTCACACAAACATGTTGCAGGGGATCAAATTTTTAAAAGCAGATTTTGTGTGTGTGCTAGACTATTGTTAATATCACAGAGATAGCAATTTAACAAGATTTGAGATCAAGATTTATATATATGCCTTTGATGTCAACCAAAACATATATAAAAAGTATGAGTTTTTTTTTAAATGCTTGCCAAAACAGATCTATAGGAAAACGTGTGTGTCTATCTATCTATCTACTCAGGCATTATATTTCAGATTTCTTTACCATTCTCATCTTGTTACGTTCAACACAAGTCTGACTTTATGTGCTGCCCAAGCAACACGAGGATAAATTTAAATCTACGTTCAATACAAAGTCAGATACAACAACAAAAAATTGTTTTTTTAATCAGATGCAAAAAATTGCTGAAAAGCAAGATTTGCGTCTAGTACCAACAGTTTCCATAATCGTGACTCTCTAGGAACACATATTAAACAGATAAAATGGTTCTGATTCTTGAAAGTTTCCCAAATATGATGTTTTTAAAATATACTTTCTACTAACTGCTAACCTTTCTCATAGGAAGACTTTAGAAAGTCGTTAAAAGAAAGATCAACATTGAACATTTCACACACTTTGGTAACAGTACAAGTTGTACAACTCAAGACGGTACCATTCAAAATACCTGTATTTTTTGTCCATATAAGCTGGCTGCTTCGGTGGTGAATGACAGCAGTTGATCCAAAATCTGAATTGCCAAACCGTTGTCTTCTCTATTGGATACCATGAAGAAGTTGCATGGCTTTTGGTGTGTGGTTCCATCATTGTGTTGGCATAGTTTTCTAGTGTGGCAGCATTAGCCATAGAAGTTGAAGACACTTGGACGGAAGAACACCACCAACGACTTGGAAAAAAAAAAACAACAATTTTTAAATTAAAAAGGAAAAGACCAAGATTTTTTTAGAAAAAATGCTTTTTCACAATATCTCCTAAAACATTATAACACTTCTTTTCTGAAAAGAAACTGCAAGCAATGATTTTTACCAGTTTTTGAATAATAACGCTAGACACCATACAACATGACAATATATACAACACACATTCTAAAAAGGCAACACAAACAAGTAAGTCTTTCTTATCAATACATTATATATATATACATGATATTTTTCTCGGAGTAAAAAGATTATCATAAATTAGTTTGACTATAAGACAGGAAGGTGAGGAATGCCCATGATCACACATGGTGCAGTTTTCATCCCACCAGATATGGTGGAATGCTCCCATATATAGAAAAAATTCTTCTTTAGATATAAAGAGTGTAATGTAGCACCCAACAGGCTGCTTGTATGACTATGGTTGACGGCAGTCCCATGTAATCCTAGCTTAAAGGTTGACTCTTTCTCATGTCTCAGTCTGCGTCATTGTTTCCATCACATCTCAGTCTCGATCATGTCAAATTATATATCTCAATCGCCATTTGTCAGTCCCTTGTCAAACTGTCCGCTGTCTTTGTCTCTCACTGTGTATTTTGACATGGAAAAAGTGGTATTCATCACAAAAAAGACTGCTGCAACTCATAACGCACTCCTTTAAAAAGAATTTATGTCCCATTTGTTTACATATATTCCAAAAGGAATGCAACTGAAAAACTGGCCAAGCAGCTTAAATTTATTTTGCCAAATGCCATCAATCTAGATCTAAGAAATTTTTATTAAGTACAGTAATCTCTACAAAATTGATAAAACAATTGTGCATTTTGGTGAAGGTGCATTTTGACAACCCATTTTGTCAAATTCTTATCTGGAAATAAACTTTATTTGTTGTTAGTTGTTTGGGTTTTGTTTTTTTGGTGTTAGTTGGTATGAGGACAAGACCCAATAGGCCTACTTTGTAGATCTGTTACATTCTTCTCTGCTCAAGACAACAAGGGATGGTATGGTGAAGACACAAGACAACAATGAGGGGTGGTGTGGTAGATATTCAGTAACTAGGAATAATTTTTCATTGATTGACATGCATGTCATACGGGAGTTCGATCTGCGTGGGATTAAGTTACACAAGACCTTTCTCAGACTTTTTCACGTGATCAAAGAGAGAGCCGATTGGACTGTGTGTCTGGCAGACCATGAGAAACACCATTCAACATGGTCGCATTGTAGTCAGTAGTGTGCATGTGTACATATAGTTAACATAGATCTAAATGCCACTCACACACACACACACATGTGCATAACAAATTTTGTCACTGGGACCAGGCAAGGAGAGGTTATACCGTTACATTGAGGTTGGGTTTTTTTCTAGTCAATAAATCTACTAATGGCCCTATTACACGTTCCGCCGACCGACAGATTTTGACAGTATGGCGCCGTGTCCATCGTTTGCCAGAGAAATGTTATAACAGGGCTATTACACGTTCAGGCGGCCTGCCGGTGACCGGATAGGCCTCATGGAGCACATGTCATCATTTTTAAGGCACAACTTCACGTGTTGGCCAACTGTGTAAAATGATTCATTTACATTGCCGATGTGCTAAAGGACAAACTACGGTAACTGAATAAATTTTTAATTCTTTCAAATGTCAATAAAACGTGTTCCTAGCGAAGCATTTGGTTAATTTTGATACGCTGGTTCCGAATCTGATATTCATTTTACTCTAGGATGACAATTAAGAAAGTTTGTGTGCGCCTAGGAAAACTTCAAAAAGATGTGACTTGTCAACCATTTCAGTTTCGATGAGCTAGGCCGAGCTCGGCCAGACGAAAATTTGTCCTCGCCTAAAAATTTGGGTCTATCCGGCGGCCTGCCAGCGGCCGGATGGGGTTGCACAAAATTTCCTTATTACATGATCCAGTCCATCATACGTCGCAGTACTGTCAAAATCTGTCCGGTTGGCCGAACGTGTAATAGGGCCTTAAGACTACTTTCTTCACAACAACCAACTTCAAGCCCCAATTTATTATCTTACTTACTAACTTAACCCTTTAAAACAAACCCTTTACTTCGCTAATTCTTTAACAGAATTTAGAACTCACTCATTGCCATGCGAATGTTTCGTCAGTTCAGTTGGTGGATTTGATAGAGATTTCAAATGCTTTTCTTTGACATGCAGACCCATGTCTGGGGACTGTGTGCAGGTGTATGGACAAAATTTACACTTGTACACAACATCCATAAAGTCTTCCATATTAAGATCTGGTGTTTCCATTGTGATACAACTCCTGTCTTCACCCCACGCGTCGAAAGTCCATGAATATTGAGAGATATCAAAGGGAAATAAAAGTTTGTTTTCTCAGCTGACCAGAGAGTCCCTGACGGACAGTTTGGATCGGTCCGTTTTTCGCTAATTTCACAATTTCCGACTTTTGCTTCACCTTCGAAACGATCACTCTGTGATACTATAAAAAACAATACTAGATTGCTAGATCTAACAGAAACCCGCGAAACAAAGATGACTGGCCCGATAATAATATATTGTACATTCATATCATATCTTTTTCAGAGGCTAAATAGGTTATTTGACCTTTAAATGCCCCATACACATCAAAATAATCATGGATTTTTAAAAATGATTGAACACATACTAATATAATATGAACAATGCACATTCATTCATCATACAAATATTTTAAATTATGGAGCTCCATATCAATGGCAT
>JAXRKP010000038.1:335000-340000 GCA_037039925.1 Doris montereyensis | reverse complement strand
TTTTCCTTTCGTGAGCTTCTTCAAGTAAAAATATAAATCATTACATTTTCAAGGTAAACTAAAATAGAAGGAGAACACAACTTTTAAATCTTAAGATATCCTATTGAAATCTACATAAAAATATTTTCACGAACCATCCCACGAGGAACACTCGTTTCGTTCTGCCCACCGAAAACGTTTCCGTCCCACTCACAAATGAAACCAAATAAATCGCAACTCAACTCTGACACTAGTGGCACGTAAGCTTCCCTCTCACATGAATTCGACGTTGTTTTGTTATGCTGCTCGTGGAACACGCTACCCCCCTCCATCCCCACGCAAAACAGGAACAGTAACATACAGGCACAAATCAAATATGTGACATGTATAGCGAAACAGCGTGAAAGGGCTGGAAATATACAAACGGGTAATCTTTTCTTCTTGCTTCTTCCTTCTTCTATTCTCATACGGAATATGATTAAAGTATCGCGTAGTGACATTTTTAATCTTTTTAATCTGCTTTTGCTCCCTTTTACATTCATCATTATGATGAATAGCAGGACTATTTTAAAAAACCCATACATACATGTCAAATTTCATTTCCTTTCAATACAAATCGATTTGTTTATCAGATGCAATCTTCTTAAATCAGAGCATGTTCCAATATGGTAGAAAAGAAAACGCACCAAATAGGGAAACATAGTTTGTACTAGATCTAGCACGTTGAAATCCACTTTCCATTTTAAAATACAAAATGATGATCAAAACAAAATGACATATTATGCCCCGCCCACATCGTCTTGGAACTAGAACCGTGGACATAAAAGAGTTCGCGCTCTATATAAGGAAAGCGAAAGTTGCTCGCTGAGTGAGTGAACTCGAGCTCGATCGAGATAGAATGTAGATCTAGGATTTTTCCACACAAACGAATTCGCTAAGAAGGATGTAAAGCAATGTGTGTGCAATGCCTACTTCCATATTCCAAACCCTGCTCCATGTAACATGTCGAACAACTCTCTAACTAGATCTAAATGTTGCCGTACATAAGACCTAACATGTCAATGTCAGTAATGTAAAGGAAAATAGTGAAGATCAGTGCCAAGGTAAGTCAATGAATCATGGCCCTGGAGCAACTTCATTCATAGCCCAGCTAGATAAATCTAGATCTCGATCTAGAGTTGGAATCTGAAATTGAAATCTTTGTGAGGTGTGACCGTTAATAAATACTAAGAGTGAAACATTGCCTTGAAGAGCCTTCTACAATTGTTTGATTTGGATCTAGATAGAGATCTCTATCAACCTTGCTGTTTCTGGGGTTTTTTTATAAATCTAAATCTAGATCTAGTCATCTTCACATATTTGTGTGCACACTATGTGATTATGCAGTGCACATTTGCTGTTCAGGTGCAGATATTCATTAACAGCAAGAAAAACTGCATAGCCAACTCCTATAGTCTTTGCATAGTCGGCAAGTTTTACATTTTGTTCTCAAGAGTACCCTTGAAGCTGAAAATGCAAAGATGCAAAACACCGAAGTGAAAGTACTATAAGCTTTTTCCACTCTCATGCATTGAATTGGGTTTTAAATTGCTTGAATTAGATCTATCAGACAAAATTGCAACCAAAAATACAACAAAAGACGTTTTATTTTGTTTTAATTCAATCTGAAGCAATGGATTCATATGGACGTATACCGTGTCACTTGTCATTCTTCCCTTCCTCTTTCGCCTTCCCTTTCACTTTTCCCTTCCTCCTTTTCCGTTTTCTTTTCCTTTAAACACTTTTCCCTTCAACCCTTCCTTCCATGCTTCCTCACACACTTTCATTCCACCTTTCACTTCCATACTTCCCTTTAACACTTTCCTTCTACACTTTCCTTCCACTCTTCCCTTACACCCTTCCCTTCCACACTTCTGTTCCACACTTTTCTTCCACTTCTCTTCCATTTCCTTCCATGCTTTCTTCCACTCTTCCTTCGGAACTTTCTTTCCACTCTTCCCTTCCATACTTTCCTTTCACTCATCTTCTGTTCCACACTTTCCTTCCACACTGCCGTTCCACACATTCATTCCACTCTTCCCTTACATACTTACATTTCATTATCCATGCTTCCCCTTCCATGCTTCCCTTCCACTCTTCCATACCAATACTTCCATGCTTCCTTTCCACCCTTGCCTTCCATGCTTCCTTACACTCTTCCAGTCCACTCTTCCTTTCCACATTTCTTTCCACTCTTCCCTTCCATGCTCCACTTCCAAACTTTCCTTCTACTTTTCCCTTACACACGTTCCTTCCACTTTCCTTCTACATTTTCCTTCCACTTTTCCATTCTACTCTTTCCTCCCATCTTTCCCTTCCACTCTTCCGTTCCACACTTTCTATCCACTCTTCCCTTCCACACTTTCCTTCCACTCTTCCGTTCCACACTTTCTATCCGCTCTTCCCTTCTACACTTTCCTTCCACTTTTCCGTTCCACACTTTCCTTCCACTCTTCAGTTCCACATTTTCCTTCCACTCTTCTGTTCCACACTTTCCTTCCACTCTTCAGTTCCACACTTTCTTTCCACCCTTCCGTTCCACGTTTCCTTCCACTCTTCAGTTCCACACTTTCTTTCCATCCTTCCGTTCCACACTTTACTTCCACTCTTCCGTTCCACACTTTCTTTCCACTCTTCCATTCCACACTTTCCTTCCACTCTTCCGTTCCACACTTTCCTTCCACTCTTCAGTTCCACACTTTCTTTCCACCCTTCCGTTCCACACTTTCCTTCCACTCTTCAGTTCCACACTTTCCTTCCACTCTTCCGTTTCACACTTTCCCTTTCACTCTTCCATTCCACACTTTCCTTTCAGTCTTCCGTTCCACACTTTCCTTCCACTCTTCCGTTCCACACTTTCTTTCCACTTTTCCCCTTCCACTCTTCCCTTCCACTCTTCCCTTCCACTCTTCCCTTCCTCTCTTCCCTTCCTCTCTTCCCTTCCTCTCTTCCTCTTCCTTTCCACTCTTCCCTTCTATTATAGTTCCTTTCCGCTATTCCTTCCCTCCACTCTTCCCTTCCACTCTTCCCTTCCACTCTTCCCTTCCACTCTTCCCTTCTATTATAGTTCCTTTTCGCTTTTCCCTTCTACTTTTTTACTTTCCACTCTTCCCTTCTATTATGGTTCCTTTCCGTTCTTCCTTTCCACTCTTCCATTCTATTATGGTTCCTTTCCGTTCTTCCTTTCCATTCTTCCGTTCTATTATGGTTCTTGTCTGCTCTTCCCTTTACACTCTTCCCTTCTATTATGGTTCCTTTCTGCTCTTCCCTTTCACTCTTCCCTTCTATTATGGTTCCTTTCTGCTCTTCCTTCCCACTCTTCCCTTCTATTATGGTTCCTTTCTGCTCTTCCTTTCCACTCTTCCCTTCTATTATGGTTCCTTTCCGCTCTTCCTTTCCACTCCTCCCTTTTATTATGATTCCTTTCTGCTCTTCCTTTCCACTCTTCCCTTCTATTATGGTTCCTTTCTGCTCTTTCCTTTCCACTCTTCCTTCTATTATGGTTCCTTTCCGCTCTTCATTTCCACTCTTCCCCTTCTATTATTGATATTAGGCTTCCAATCCACTCTTCCCTTCAACGTTTCTCTTCCATGTTTCCTTCCGCTTTCCATTTTTTCTGAATGTATTCTTTTTTTTTCTAGCACTTGATTTCTCTGCTTTAAACATTTTGTTACTTTATAAATCGCCTCTTTGTCTCATGTTTTGTCTCCAATGTACAGCTTACATAATATTTTGCCAGCATTCAATAAAAAGTTCCTTCAAGGCCCTCACAGCCCATAGAGCCAGAGCGTCTCCTGGTTTCTATAGTGTGAAGCAGAACAGGAGATAATTATCAACTCCTGGACAGTACGCTAGACTGTCGCATATTTTTGCTCCCACGCTGTTGGTGATACCCATTTGCACCTGGGTGGAGTGGGAAATTTGCGTGTAAGTGTCTTTTCAAGGACCACAATGTCGGACTTAGCATTGCTAGGATTCAAACCCGAGTCCGCCAACCTAAACACGAGGCCATGGTATCCAAGGACAACTTAAAATACAGGGGCTTGGAAGGCATTTCCATGACTCCTCCATCTAATGTTGAGTGATTTCTATTGTTGAAGGAAAATTAAGATTTTTAAAATAATAGTTAGACTTATTTAAAAGGAATTTAGGACTCTTGTTGTAGTGTGCAATAAAGTAAATTGAGACTTTGATTAAAGAAAACATCATGTCAGAACTCATCCTGTTTACCCTTCTCTTTTATTTCGTTTTGTTTTTTTGTTTTTTTCTCCAGAGCAATCAATGGCGGCATTGGAAGTTTGTCCCCCCTGGGTGGATTTGCCTGAGCCAATTCTGACACATGTGATGTCATTTTTGTCTCAGGCTGAGCGGTTTAAGATTGCCGCGGTGTGTAAGAGTTGGAAGTCTTGTCTGACTCACCTATTCTATGGAGGGTCATGCATTGTGGCTTTTTCTTCCCTGTTCATCACAAGATGCTTCAATATATTAAAAGATATGGCCGTTTTGTCTCTCGCTTACAATCAGTCTCAATCAGAGCAGTAATACAAATCGTGAAAATGCTATTTCAGCTATGAACGACTTTGCAAGTTTGAGCAGTATTCGTCTGACTCACTTTAAAGTATGTTTCAAAGGACAGAATCCACTGTTTTATTCTGGTCATGAATTCATCCTGGCGTTATCAAGTCTTTTACAGAAGATCAGTACTAGTACAAGCGGTAGTAAACTCAAGTTTTTGAACTTTAGTGAATTGCAAGTTGATTTTGATGATACTTTTATTGACAGTATTTCCTCTAATTGTCAAAAAGCTTGAATATTTGAATATTTTAAATAAAATGCTGGTCTGCAATGTAATGCCACCTTGCATCAAGACCTTGGTTGAAAGATGTCAACATCTCCAAGTTCTTCACATATATCATACCAGTTTGTCGAATGACGTGTTGGATGCTTTATCGCAACCTCATCGCACTCCGTTGAAACGTTTA
>JAXRKP010000038.1:272500-330000 GCA_037039925.1 Doris montereyensis | reverse complement strand
ATCTATGTCAAGGGAAGCAATGACTACAATTACTATCTATGTCAAGTGAAGTCAATGACTACTATTACTATCTATGTCAAGAAGCCAATGACTACAATTACTATCTATGTCAAGTGAAGTCAATGACTACTATTACTATCTATGTCAAAGTCAATGCCTACTATTACTATCTATGTCAAGCAATGACTACAACTACTATCTATGTCAAGTGAAGTCAATGCCTACTATTACTATCTATGTCAAGTGAAGCCAATGACTACTATTACTATCTATGTCAAGGGAAGCAATGACTACTATTACTATCTATGTCAAGAAGCCAATGACTACAATTACTATCTATGTCAAGTTACTATTATCTATGTCAAGTGAAGTCAATGCCTACTATTACTATCTATGTCATGGTCAATGACTACAATTACTATCTATGTCAAGGGAAGCAATGACTACAATATATCTATGTCAAGTGAAGCAATGACTACTATTACTATCTATGTCAAGGGAAGCCAATGACTACAACTACTATCTATGTCAAGGGAAGCAATGACTACAACTACTATCTATGTCAAGGAAGCAATGACTACTACTATTACTATGATGACTACTATGACACTAGTAGTACTACACCTGATGACTAAATATTATCATAATCAAGATCGTTATCATAATATCAAAACTGCTTTATTAATTTTTCATTGCTATTGTTATAATTTTTGTTATTGTTTTTGTGGGCGTTTGGTGTATGCCCCAATTCTTTCCTTTCGTACTTTCTCATGTCTTTTGTTTCTTCTCGTGGTTTCCTCCTATTTCACCATGAGATCACCGTATAATATGGTTGATGCATAGCTGCCAACCTTTTCAATTAGAAAAACAGACCCTAATTTGCACAAACATACTCTAACACTTACACAAGTGTGTAAAATTCGAGAAAAGTTTGATAATTTAACTTGAATTAAACCCTTTAAAAAGTAAAATAACAATAAATCACTGGCCTTAGTGTATTTTTGTGAACAGCTATGTGGTAAATTCCGCTGAAGGAAAGAAAAGAAAAGTTGTTATTAATAGAAAAGGTAGTAGTAGTAGTAGTGGTGGTAGTAGTAGTAGTAGTAGTAGTAGTAGTAGTAATACTAATAGTAGTTGAGACAAACAGTGAGGCAAGGGGCATGTCGAAAGGGAAGGAAATGACATCGAATAATATTAAAGCCCTGTAGAAACAAAGGCGAGACAAATACAACAATAGACAAAAAAAATCCTGGCCACCTTGGGGATCAAACCTGCGACCTCTGGGTCAGCACCCATTACCTCACCACGAGAAGAGAGCATGCTACCAAATGAGTTAACTATGCGTAGTTTCCCCTTGCCCCACTGTTTGTCTTTGTAATACTAGTACTACTAGTAGTATTTGAGGTACTGGTAGCTCAGTTGGTAAAGCGTCTGACAATGACAACCACCCAAGGAGTCAGGAGACCCGAGTTTGATTCCCAATCCCAGTCTGAGGCAAATTTTTGTGGCACTCTGTCGAACCAGCAGCGAAATGGGTAGCTAGGTCTATTCAGACTCAAAGGTAAATATAGGACTCGAGGTGGTGTGGAAAGCAGTGGCAAACTACCATATTATTATGCTATATGCCTAGAAGTAGAAGAAGCAGGACTCCAACTCTGAATACCCTACACTCCACCTCTGAGTATGGGGGGACTTACTTATTACTTCAAGTCAAGACCGTTATGGCCCACAGAGCCGGAGCTTATCCCGGTTTCTATAGCTTGAAGCGGAACAGGTGATAAAAATCGCCTTCTGAACAGGACGCTAGTCTGATATAGGTTATTACTCCCAAGCGAGTGCTTGTACCCATTTGCACCTGGGTAGAGTGGGGAAAATGCATGTTAAATGTCTTTCCCAAGGAACACAACGTTGGACCTAGCTTTGCTAGGATTCGAGGCCTTGACCTCATGATCTCCAGTCCGGCAGCCTAACCGCTCGGCCACCGACACCACCAGTAGGTGCTATTATTAGTATTAGCAACATAAAAACTACTCTTGATATTGATGTCATTCAAGAAGAGAATATTACTAATACCGGTACTTAAATCATTGTGATAAAACATGACCCTGCCTATAAGTGTATAAGTTTGTCTTTCATCCAAAGGTGCATATTTATATAATATTATTAATTATATTAACATATATATGTATTTTTTTTTTTCCTTCTATGTAAGTGCCTTTAAATCATTGTAATTATAAGAATGTTTAATGTTGGAAAAGAATCAAATTCACAATTGTCTTTAGAGAGTCAAAGTTGAGCACAGTATCTATAACTAACTCTGTCTCTCTCTCTCCTCCCTCTCTCTCTCTCTCCCTCTCTCTCTCTCTCTCTGTCTCTCTCTGTCTCTCTCTCTCTCTCTCTCTCTCTCTCTCTCTCTCTCTCTCTCTTTCTCTCTCTCTCCCTCCCTCTCTCCCTCCCTCTCTCTCTCTCTCTCTCTCTCTCTCTCTCTCTCCCTCTCTCTCTCTCTCTCTCTCTCTCCTCCCTCCCTCCCTCCCTCTCTCTCTCTCTCTCTCTCTCTCTCTCTCTCTCTCTCTCTCTCTCTCTCTCTCTCTCTCTCTCTATTTCTATACATGATATCATTATATTTTTGTAACATGTATGTTCATCACACTTTACTGAGAAATCTTGTTTATAAAAAAACACATATAAAAGGGTTTCTCTAAATTTTAATGCTTTATCATTCTCTCAATATTTTAGTCTTATTTAAATATTTGACTTTGTTACAAACATCTCCTGCGTCAGGGGGCTTGGTAGTTTAGGAGCAAGGTATCGTCCTCTCAACGAAAAGTTAGTGGGTTAGAGCCCTGCCAACGTTTGAGAAAGTTTCTCAAGTTTATTAGCAAAATCTACCCCATCTGGTCCAGGTAGGTGGATCGACACCTAGTCGCATCGAGACGGGCAATAAAAAGGAAATCCAGTGTGCAGATCACAACACTGTGCAAGTTGGCTGTTTACAAGGCAGTCCGGGCAAAATTAAAAATCCTATTGAAACCCAGAGATCACCTTACTTGTAGATGTGGCTAAATCAAATTTTTAAAAAAAACGAAAAAACTTCAACAGAAAGATTGATTGCTAAATGGCTTCATGTTATATATAAAAATGTTGTTTCTTTGTTATTTCTATGCTCTATTTCTACGAAAGAGATATGATTTAATGTATTTTGTATCAATCAATTTACCAGATTTATTTCTTTTATATTTACACATAGGTCTTTTCAAATAATTTACTATAAATATATTTTTCAAGTTAAAATGTTTCTGAAGATCTTACATCTTATTTATATTTTACAACTCGCAGGAATTGTTTCTGCCTATCAAGCTCTCTTTCAAATTTACAAAGAAACCTTTTTCTTTCCTATTTTTTGTGTACTTTTATACTATAAAGTAAATCTACAATTATTTATTGTCTCAAGCAATATTGTTTACATGTATATCTGTAATGTTGAAATGGTGATAAATAAACAGGTACCTTGTGATACTGATACACAAGTATTTTTATTACGAGTTTCATGTTCATTGCATGTGTGTTTAAATCATTTAATTGTGGAGTGAAATATTCTATGAAATGCATATATATATATATATATATATATATATATATATATATATATATATATATATATAAATCCTATATGAATGTTGGAATCATGGGGGGGTTGGCTGGGGTGCTATTGGTAGGTCCTCCTGTTCTCTCACTCTTTCACATGTCATTCATCACGCTGTTTTCTCTCAATTCACCCTACCCTACCTGAGATCTCCACATATGGTGGATTGGGTAAATTTCAATGAAATGAACAAACAAATGATGGAATCTGTGTGAGGAGCAGGTACACATTTCACTGACCGACAATTGACACTAACACCGTCAAGATCAAGGACATTGAAATTGTTCATGGATGATTGATTGATGGGAATCCTTGATTCATTGAATTTCATTTGGTTTTGGTTCATTGAATTTCATATGGTTTTGGTTCATTGAGTTTCATATGGTTTTGGTTCATTGAATTTCATATGGTTTTGGTTCATTGAATTTCATTTGGTTTTGGTTCAATGAATTTCATTTGGTTTTGGTTCAATGAATTTCATTTGGTTTTGGTTCATTGAATTTCATATGGTTTTGGTTCATTGAATTTCATTTGGTTTTGGTGCTTAGGCGTAGAGATGGTGCAGCAGTTATGTTACACATCTAAGACACTGGAAAAGCAAGGTGCTTTGGGGTTTTTTTTTAAGCTTCTCCTTGTTGTCCTTGTTAAGTTTGTTATTGCGGCTGTTTGGTTTGTTTTGCTGAGATTTTTTTTTTTTAGTTGTTTTATTGATGTATATATTGTGGGATGTTAGGTAGCATCAGTGGTCTTGTGGTTAGATTACTGGAATCGGGATGATGAAGTCCTGGGTTTGAAGCTTAGCAATGCTAGGTCGGATTTTGTGTTCCTTGGGAAAGACACTTGACAATAAATAATATGCGTTTTCCCACTTGACCCAGGTACAGATGGGTACCACCAGCAACAGCTTGGAAGTTAAAACCAGTGACAAAGTAGCGTCCTGTCCAGGCGGTGATTATTATATTATCACCTGTTCCGCTTCGTTTCACACTGAAGAAACCAGGCGGGCGGTTGGCAGAGGCTGCTGGTAGGTCGTCCTTTCTTTTTACTTTTACTCTTTCAATTCTCTTTTTTCCTTGCTTCTTCCTATTAATTCAGCCCCCGAGATCACCACAATGGTGGATGGGGTAAATTTCAATTAAAATTAAATAAACAAAGAAGAAGAAAGCACTAAGCAGACAGGATAAGCTTCAGTTGTAGTGTATGGCCCGTAAGGGTCTTGAAGAAACGTGACTACTTTTTTTTTTTTTTTGTGGCATGTTAATGTTAACTTTTTTATGTCCTTTGTAAACTTTGTTGTTGCTTTAGTTTTAACATGATGGTTGTTGTACTGTTAGGGTTTTTTTGTCTTGTTTATTTCTCATAAAGTAAAGTGTAGGCGATTGATGGGCTCTACTCTGGTAGGTTCTACTTCGTTCCTTTCACTTTTTTTCTTTGGCATGTTTTTCATCTTGCTAATTTCTCGAATTCATTCTGAGATCACCAAATATGGTGGATGGGGTAAATTTCAATGAAACTTGAAACAAACAACTTTTACTCTTTTTACTTCTCTTTATCTTGTTATTTCCCCTTAATTCACCCTGACATCACCACATATGGTAGATGGGGTAAATTTCAATTAAACAAACAAGCTTCCCCATAGTTTACCTTATTTGTAATTTGTCTTTGCACAGGTGTCGGCACCTCAACCTAAAGTTCATGGGTTTGTGCCCGACAGGTTAAAACATTTTCCGTCCACGTACGTGGATCGATACCTGGTTCAATCGGAGATGGATGATGATTGAAAGAAGGTCACTGTGTGCAGATACAACACTCTGGGCACATTAAAGATCCCTTCTTGACCAATTTACAGGGTAGTCCTGGCAAAATTTTAAATCCTACCAAAAACCCAGAGATCACCTAAATTGTGACATAGGTAAAATCAAATCAACAAAGAAATAAAATGAAATTCACAAACTGATTTGACTGATTGAGTAGACGACTTCGTCTCCATATATTAATAAGTTTAAATAAGTGTCAATCTAAGGGTCAATTAAGAAGCAAACAGTAATATGACATTAATGACCAAGAAATGTAAAAGAATGGAAAGACAATGATGTTTGACTATTTTCAGTACAGTAGTCTCTGGATGAACACACACTTCATGAAAACACACTCTGCATAAACACACGCCTACACAACTGCTGACAAAATTATTACTATAAAATAAGTGTGTCAACCTCTCAACCAAAAGGTAGTGGGTTCGAGTCCCACCAACAGTTGAAATATTTTCTCTTTTTTTGGGAGTAAAATCTACCCCCTGATCCAGGTAGGTGGATCGATGCCTAGTCCCACTGGAGACGGACGATAAAATGCAGATCACAACACTCTGTGCACGTCAAAGATCCCTTGGCTGCTTACAGGGCAGTCCGGCAAAATTAAAAATCCTACCAAAAACCCAGAGATCACCTTCATTGTGAATGTAGGTAAATCAAATCAAATTTTTTTAAACCTGACATCAAAAACTTAAGACTGGCTGTCCAGACTTAAGTGGTGTGGATCGCAAATTTATTGATTGTCAATCCGAAACACATCTTATTCTTAATGCAGAGGATTGACACAATAAACTGCGATATCATTGGCCGCGGCAATGAAAGGAGAAAACATATTGTAGAGGAGTTGACACACATACATTGCTCAGAGAGAGTAAGGGCGTGAGGGCGGGGCTAATGGCCAAAGGCCCTTAGTGATTGGCTCTCGAAGTTCATCGTGTACATGTGTGTGATTATACACGGGTGTAATCAATTTAATTGCATGACACCTTTTGTCTGTATGTAGACCTGCATAACATGAGTTGTTTCCTGTATTGAGTTCATGATTGACATAATTTGACACATTTGGACACCTTTTTGTTTGTATTGAAATTTACACCTTTTGTCTGTATGACACCTTTGATTGCACCTTTTGTCTGTATGTAGACCTGCATAACATGATTGACACCTTTTGTCTGTATGTAGACCTGCATAACATGATTGACACCTTTTGTGAATAACATGATTGACACCTTGTCTGTATGTAGACCTTAACATGATTGACACCTTTTGTCTGTATGTAGACCTGCATAACATGAGTTGTTTCCTATTGAGTTCCCATAATTTGTTTGATTGAAATTTACCTCTTCCACCATTGCGGTGATCTCAGGGTGAATTAAGAGGAAACAGCAAGATGAAAGTAAGTGAAAGAAGGGAAGGAAACAAATAGGGAGTTCCCATGAACACACGGTATGCATAAAAGCACGCCTTTTCCCGTGTCCAAAGGGCGGACGTTTATTCAGCGACTACTAGTGTCAAGCTCCCACATCCAGCATTGTGAAATAAATCAAAATCAATTGGACGGCTTGGGGACTATTTTACATTTTTGAAATTTAACCTGTTCACTCACCATATGCGGTGATCTCAGCTTGAATTTAGAGGCAACAGCAAGATGGATTATAGGTGAAAGAGTCAAAGGAAATAAGAAGACCCTACCAGTACCAGTACCAGCAGCGCCTGCCAACCGCCCATTGGCTTGGATTTTTGTGTGTTTAGAGTGTAACAGATCAATAGTGTCAGCCATCACAACCAAAAAACATCCCCAAAAAATTATCAGAGAAAGAGAGAAAGAAAAATATACCTGACAACAATTTACATAATAAAACATCTCTAAAGAAAGGAAAATGGAACAAAATTGTTGAAAAACAGTGATAAAATAACTGACGTGAAGAAATATCTTTTTTTCTTTGTTTTGTTTTTTTTTTGGTTTAATTTTATCTTTTCAACATGTGAAGGAACAAAGATCATATCATAGTCATAATAAAATTATTTATAATATTGCAACGTTAGACATGTAGCAACTTATAGGATGGTTTGAAAGGACAAATCAATAGATTAAAATTTATTGTCAACATTTTGTGTAGTAAATATAAATTTCTCTTGAGTTTAAACATACCGATTCTGATGCAAGAGCCTTATTTTATTGTTTTATCAATTTTTATCATTCAAATTAGCAGTGTACGGCAACTGTATTGATAAAATGTCATAGCTGTTGACCTTTTCAAATCGAGACTCTAACTAACCATGTGAACTAATTTTAACTTGCATGACGGCACGTAATATTTTAGAAAACATAAGTAATTTAACTGAAATAAACTAATTTTAGTTGTGCGCACTTTAGTTGTGCTTTAATAAAAGTTTCCTTTTTTTTAGGTGTAAAAGTAAGTACATCAACATTAGTGTATTAACAGCCAAAAAATGTTAGGCAGACTCAGTGATAAATTGAAATTTCAGCAGTGTTTAGGAGGAAATTTTAAGAAGTAGGAGATTTTAGGCAGAAATTTAAAAAAATAAGGAGATTTTAGGAGAGAGTTGTTATCTAGAAGTTTCTAGAGTGCAAGTAACCCTGGTCTAACTAATATTCCCTTTTCTCCAAAACTAAAACTTAAAAAATAAAACAATACTCTGGTAGATTTCTGATATCTTATCTTAATCTGCCATTATGTGGGAAATGCTTATGACATAATAAATAAATGTTTGCACCATTAAGTCACAGTTCAATATGTGAACACTAAAGTTGTGTTAATGAATCAAATATTATATTTCCAGCAGTATGTTAATGGACGGTTTCACGGGGTAAAAATGTTCTTCTTTAACCTTGATCAAATAAATTGGTTCCTTATATAATATACAGAATAATATTATATTGCATTGCAATAAACATAGAATATTCAAGACACCACAATAAAGTATAAAAAATATAAAGGCTCAAAAGCCCAAGAAAGAGACATGGATGGAAAAACTTATATTGTAAAGTACCGTACCACTGTGTAGTTAACCAGTTGTTATTTTGCTTACTTTCAGTCTTTTTCCACGCCAGTTCACAATAGCTGATTAAAAATTGTAAAACATTCAAAAACAGATATGAAAGAAAATATAGCTCGTAGGAGAGAGAATCTATTTATCTAAAATAATAAATTTTCTTCATGTCCTTAAATCATTCACAACAGCAATACAACAGTATTATAATTATCATGTTAAATATAATAATTTTACTAATATTAATATCACTTAACAGATCTTTCTTTCACAGAGAAATTAATTTTAGCAAGATTTTATCGATAATGCAACCATTTTTTTAAAGACAAACTGAGAAAACCATGTCGAGATGCCTGGCTGAGAAAAAGGCTTTTTTTCTCTATTGTCAGTGGTCTAGACTCACAACTTGAGTGGTCTAGATTTGCAACTTCAAGTAGTCAAGACTCACAACTTGAGTGGTCTAGATTTGCAAGACTCACAACTTCAAGTAGTCAGGACTCACAACTTGAGTGGTCTAGATTTGCAACTTCAAGTAGTCAGGACTCACAACTTGAGTGGTCTAGATTTGCAACTTCAAGTAGTCTAGACTCACAACTTGAGTGGTCTAGATTTGCAACTTCAAGTAGTCAGGACTCACAACTTGAGTGGTCTAGATTTGCAACTTCAAGTAGTCAGGACTCACAACTTGAGTGGTCTAGATTTGCAACTTCAAGTAGTCAGGACTCACAACTTGAGTGGTCTAGATTTGCAACTTCAAGTAGTCAGGACTCACAACTTGAGTGGTCTAGATTTGCAACTTCAAGTAGTCAAGACTCACAACTTGAGTGGTCTAGATTTGCAACTTCAAGTAGTCAGGACTCACAACTTCAAGGTGTGAGAAAATTCCCATTCACATATGCCTGATAAATGAAATCTATCTATCGCCAACAAGATCAGTTGATTTGATCATCCTGTGAACTCAAATTATGCACATTGATCTATCGTTCGATTTAGGAAGCAATAACTTGCTCAACACCCCAGCCTATGGACCGATTTGCATTAAGCCCATCCCATTCAGGGAAAAAGAAAATCCTGAAGAGTAATTAGTGAGACCCGTGACAATATGTCTGGCCCGACATGCACGTTGGCACGCTTTACAATGGATTATTTTAAAACAAAATTTTCAACTCATCGAACCAGGTTCCACGTCACCAATTTTGCTAATTAGAATTAGATGTGTTTAGTTGTCTCCCCCCCCCCCCCCCCCCAAGCTGTGTTGGGTATTTCAATATTTTCAACACAAAAAAAGTTATCCATGCCGAGTCAAACTTTCCAAGGAAATCCCATGTCCTGCCGGCCATTGCAAAATCTGGACGTTGGTCGCAAGAGAAGAATATCAGGCAGCTACTGATTCCTAAAATCGTATACAGTTTTTAACTATACGGATCATTTGATTTTTTGCAAGATTCCTCCTTAGGCATTGCGAAGGATTTTCACTGAGACTGAGACACACACACACACAAATGGTGTCAAACAAAGCATGTATAATGCATCGAATGACATAATGCAAAAAAGATAAGAGAGATTCACTGATAAATATAATAATACAAAAATTACAGAGTTTACAAAGACTAACAATATAATAATAACAATCATCATCATCATCATCCTCATCATAATACTATCTTAAATCAATTAGGCATCAAACAAAAATGGATGCCATGAGAATTCATCAATACTGCTTTAAAAATCTGGACGGATATTGTAGTCAGACTAAAGACACAAAAATCCAGGACACAAGAAATATCACACAGGCTGCTATAATAAAAGGTCTACTGTACATTGCATGTGCGGACACCATCAAATAGTAGTGACTCATAGCACAGTAGTGGCTCATAGCACAGTTAGTGACTCATAGCACAGCTCATAGACTCATAGCACAGTAGTGGCTCATAGCACAGTAGTGGCTCATAGTTAGTGACTCATAGCACAGTAGTGGCTCATAGCACAGTAGTGGCTCATAGCACAGTTAGTGACTCATAGCACAGTAGTGGCTCATAGCACAGTAGTGGCTCATAGCACAGTTAGTGACTCATAGCACAGTAGTGGCTCATAGCACAGTTAGTGGCTCATAGCACAGTAGTGGCTCATAGCACAGTTAGTGACTCATAGCACAGTAGTGGCTCATAGCACAGTTAGTGGCTCATAGCACAGTAGTGGCTCATAGCACAGTTAGTGGCTCATAGCACAGTAGTGGCTCATAGCACAGTAGTGGCTCATAGCACAGTAGTGGCTCATAGCACAGTTAATGGCTCAGTGTGGCTCATAGCACAGTAGTGGCTCATAGCACAGTAGTGGCTCATAGCACAGTAGTGGCTCATAGCACAGTAGTGGCTCATAGCACAGTAGTGGCTCATAGCACAGTAGTGGCTCATAGCACAGTAGTGGCTCATAGCACAGTAGTGGCTCATAGCACAGTAAGTGGCTCATAGCACAGTAGTGGCTCATAGCACAGTAGTGGCTCATAGCACAGTTAGTGGCTCATAGCACAGTAGTGGCTCATAGCACAGTAGTGGCTCATAGCACAGTAGTGGCTCATAGCACAGTAGTGGCTCATAGCACAGTAGTGGCTCATAGCACAGTAGTGGCTCATAGCACAGTTAGTGGCTCATAGCACAGTAAATGGCTCATAGCACAGTAGTGGCTCATAGCACAGTAGTGGCTCATAGCACAGTTCAGTGGCTCATAGCACAGTAGTGGCTCATAGCACAGTAGTGGCTCATAGCACAGTAGTGGCTCATAGCACAGTAGTGGCTCATAGCACAGTAGTGGCTCATAGCACAGTAGTGGCTCATAGCTCAGTTAGTGGCTCAGTTGGTGGCTCATAGCACAGTAGTGGCTCATAGCAGTAGTGGCTCATAGCACAGTAGTGGCTTATAGCACAGTAGTGGCTCATAGCACAGTTGGGGGTCATAGCTGGCTCATAGCACAGTAGTGGCTCATAGCACAGTTAGTGGCTCATAGCACAGTAGCACAGTAGTGGCTCATAGCACAGTTGGTGGCTCATAGCACAGTAGTGGCTCATAGCACAGTAGTGGCTCATAGCACAGTAGTGGCTCATAGCACAGTAGTGGCTCATAGCACAGTTAGTGGCTCATAGCACAGTAGTGGCTCATAGCACAGTAGTGACTCATAGCACAGTTAGTGGCTCATAGCAGTTAAATGGCACAGTCAGTTGTAGTGTGGCTCATAGCACAGTAGTGGCTCATAGCACAGTAGTGGCTCATAGCACAGTAGTGGCTCATAGCACAGTAGTGGCTCATAGCACAGTAGTGGCTCATAGCACAGTAGTGGCTCATAGCACAGTTAGTGGCTCATAGCACAGTTAGTGGCTCATAGCACAGTAGTGGCTCATAGCACAGTAGTGGCTCATAGCAGTGGTAACATAATTACAGTACATGGTAACATAATTACAGTACATGGTACTTGGTAACGTAATGACAGTACAATACAACCAAATTTGAGTAAATAGAGATAAAATTAAAGATTGATTTATAATCCGCATCCCCGCACAAGTGCAGGCTCACGGACTGTATACCATTTATCCCCCAGCAGGCCATTTCATTCAAAGTCCTTCTCACCTCCGAGGGAGCATACAGTACACAAACCTGTTAGACTTTTTGTACTAATATTCTGACAAGATCTATCTCTATCTATAGCTGGGTACACATTCACACCTGAGTCAAATGAGGAAAGTAGTGTGACGTCTCTTATGGATTCAATATTATTTTTAGCAATCTGGTTGGCAGCTTTGATGTAAGAATAAGAGACATCAGGGGGGGGGGGGGGCCATTTCATTCAAAGTCCTTCACCTCCCGAGGGAGCATATACACAAACCTGTCAGACTTTTTGTACTAATATTTGACAAGAATCAATAATGTTAGGACCTTGGGATCAAGATGACAATGTTACAAAGATGACAATGTTACAAAGATGACAATGTTACAAAGATAACAATGGTACTAAAACTAAACACTGGCCGTCCCATCAGGTCATTCTTCTCATGACGTTGTACTCTTATGAAAAGTACGTCACTCGACTCAGTGTGAATGAATATCCAGCCTTAAATAGAGAAATATCTTGTCAGAGTGTTAGTATGAAGTGCCTAACAGGCTGCTGAACTATATGCTCCCCAGAGAATTGAGAAAGACTTAAAATTAAACGGCATGATGATGCTGGAAAATAAACGATGTAAAATCAGTGAGTCTGCACTTACACGGGCAGATGGGACTATAAATCCATCTTTATTCTCTCTGACGAAAATATACATCCCTGTAAAATAATTGTAGCCGTTTGATACATCATATTCCCTGACAGAAAGGATTTTGACTTTTGATTTGATTTGATTTGATTTGATTTGATTTGATTTGATTTGATTTGATTTAATTTGATTTGATTTGATTTGATTTGATTTGACCCACATCCACGACTATGGTGAAGCGGAACAGGTGACAACAATCACCTCCTGGTCAGGCCGCCAGTCTGACGCAGGTGGGGGAAATGTGTGTGAAGTGTCTTTCCCAAAGGAACACAACATCAGAGCTGGCTTTGCTAGGATTCAAACTCGGTACCTCATCATCCCCAGTCCTGCAGCCTAACCGCTCGGCTACCGATGCCAGCACGATGGATGGTAAATTTGGGGTAGGGCAGTTCTGCACAATTGATTCATTCCTTCTCTTCTCTTTGTTTCATTGCAATTTATCCCTTCCAACATAGGCAGTGATTTCAGGATGAATCAAGAGAAAGTAGCAAGATGAATAACGTGTGAATATGAAAGGAGGTAAAAAGTAGTAGGATCCATCATGAGTCATCCTACCCACCAACTCGTTCATTCATCATCACCACCCCCCCCTCAATATCCTTTTGAACAAAAAGAAAGTAGTTGGTTTTTTTAATGTATGTCTCTGTTAAATTATGAGAGTGAGAGAGTAGATTCATAACATTTATGAATAAGCCTCTTGAAATTAAATCTTAGAATAAAATAAAATCAAAACAAATCATCACAAGATGAAAACACTATTCAAGATGAACTTTCATGGACGGATTGAAATTAAATCTTAGAATAAAATAAAATTCAATCATCACAAGATGAAAACACTATTCAAGATGAAGTTTTATGGACGGATTGAAATCAAATATTAGAATAAAATATAAACAAATCATCACAAGATGAAAACACCATTCAAGATGAGCTTTTATGGACGGATCGTTTGATTAAAAAAAAAAAACATCATCAAGTCTTCAAACCATAATACAAATTTCACAAAACAAGGAAGTAAAAAGTTTTGTGTAAAAAAAAAGAATAAATCAATTCATCATACATTTGATTTGTTCAAAAAATTTTTAAGGTATATCGGGGACAGATCGCTATTAACCATTTTGTTAGCTCGAGAAACATTTCAAGAACATTTCGTATCACACCACCCCTACCCCCTACCCCTGTGATCATAAATCATGATCATCAATCTTTATTTTTTCTCCAAGGAGCATGTAGACAATAGCAAAAATAAAAATAATCCGTATTTTGATTATCAGAGATTGTTTCATGTTGCAGTTAGAACCATGATCTAATTTGATGAGAAAAATTTTTTTGAACATATCTATATAGATAACGTCGTGGAAAATGTCTAAACTCATATGTCCACTTGACGTAATTTTTCAAGAGAAGCAAAAAAAATATCCAAATAGAGCTGCAAACATTACTCTACACTTTGAGGAAGTAATACGGAAATCTTTGTTTAGATTATGTGCGTAAAATGATCAAGTTTTCTACGAAAGAAATATATATTTGATCATTTTTAAGGACAAATCTCATATCCCATATACGGTGGACTTATGTGTATAGACAGGTTTCACAGACGATATCAGAAAATATATTTTAAACAATAGCAGCCGTCTAAGACCAAGCTACCTAACAACCACAGCCCACCTACGAGCACGCCGTCTCAGGAAACAGATTTTTTCATATAAATTGGCCCCTTAACAACACACGCAGATCGGATAAGGATGCGATTTTTTTAACAGACATACTTGACTTGTCAAAGTCATCAAGATACGTCTTTTTTCATAGAATTCAAGCGTGGAGGCGTCTCAAATCAAACCAGAAGTGTAGATGATCAAACCACGTCTCTCGGCTAAAATACATTGGTACTAACAGCAAACTCTCTCTACCTGCCAGATGCTAGTTCCATCCACCTGGGCCAAGCACACAGCAAATGGCCATAACTAAGAACACTTTCACTTTCATTGATTTATAGCGGGCTTGTGTCAGTAGGTCGAAATGGATGGCCATTGGCTGCACATAAAGTAGTTCCGCCCGCTTACCAAGCATGATCTGCCTGCCATAACAAACCTCATGTTCTTAGACTGCTACTACTGTAGTATTAGTATTAGACTCTGAGTAAGACTCATGGCATTCACTAGCCAAATGCAATCATCACGACATTCTGGACTTGGTGCTGGGGACGTGCGGATCGCTTTCATCCGACATGGCCCATGATGACATGTCTGTGGCCAGGAAGCTGTGTGAATAAGGAAAGAAAATTTGTATGCATTCATCAATTTCTTTTGGCTTTGGGCACTACCTGCGTGCAGGTTTTTGTGTGTGTGTGTGTGTGTAGGTGTGTGTGTGTGGATGGGTGCGTGTTTAGTGTGTGTGTGTGTGTGTGTGTGTTTGTGTGTTGCATATGTGTGTGTGCGTGAGTATATGCACTTTGTGACTCCATGTAATATCATCACCGTGGGGAAGGAAAAGGAGAGATTAATTGAACAACAAAACTCCCAACCCCTTAAGTTCACCAAAAACAAAACAAAAAACAACTAAAGAATATACAAATAACGAGGACTTTGTTTAATTGCAATTTACCCGATCCACCACATGTGATGATCTCAGAAGATGAAAGGATAAGTAAAAGAGTAAAAGGAAAGCAGTAGGACCTACCAGCATCACCCGCCAACCGCCACCCACAATTTCAAGGACACACTGGTGTGGTGAAATTCCCCGAAAAACGATAGGCAAATTTAGACGACACTTAAAAAACAACCCCCGATATCTAAATATCTATGACGAAGCTAAATCTAACTAACTACACTTTACAATAAAATAGCGGCTGATTGAATGACAAAAAAATAACAATCCCCTTTTAATGTGTGTGTTATGGTTAATCATAACACAGGGGCCCCCGCAAGTAAGGAGCTAGTCTCAGGCTGGTGAATTTGTCTGACTCTGCTCTACACTAAAGAAAGAGACGTCGTTAACAATATGGACTCTTGTAATACACATATGTTTAATTCATAAACGTTCTCCGTTTAAAAAAAATCATTTATAAACATCTTTTTTGTAATAGAAAACAGACTTTACAGTTTCATACAGGGCTGCTTGTCTTTTCAAAGCAAAAAAAGGGGAAAAGAATGAGGAGAAAGTCTTACCGTCGGCTGTGGGACCTCGAGCTTTCAGCGTCATGTTAAAAGTTGACATGGTGTCCGCATACTGTTGCCTTTCACGACCCTAAAATAATAATAATAATAATAATAATAATAATAATAATAATAATAATAATAATAATAATAATAATAATAATAATAATAATAATAATAATAATAATAATAATAATAATGATGACAATAATAACAATAAAAATGATATTAATAATAATAATAATAATGATAGTTGTAATAATAATAATAATAATAATAATAATAATAATAATAATAATAATAATAATAATAATATACGGAAACTGATAAAGAAAGAAAGAGAGAAAGACAACTATGAAACATTTTGCTAATCACAACTTATTAAATGACATGTTAAAGGCATGTATGGAAAGAATTATGAGGGGAAAAATGAATTGTGAAAGTATAGTGGTAAAATATAAAGAAGGCAGCTAGATGGCATACAAATAGATTGGTGTATACATTTTAGGACTTCAGTGCTACATGGACATATAATATTTAAAATTATCAATCATATGTCAAAAGAAATGTAAACAAAATTTTCTTTAAAAAAGTCAAGAGAAGGGGATTTACTTTTTTCCATTAACGTACACACATGTTATTTTATCCTTTAATCCCATGTTCATGAATTCAGACTTGAGCAGGAGAAATCACAACCTCTGTCAGATCTTCATAAGAGTATTCACATTCCAAGATTATCTATTAACAGGCATATCAATTTGCATATCTTGACCCAGAAAAACATAAATATTCTAATGGAAAACAAGTAATAGTAAATTTGATAAACTCAGAAGCCAGGTCCACTGAAATTCACTGTTGTATCTTTCCGCCTTTCATGACCCAAAGGACCAATGGGATCATTATAAAGAAATTTCTAGTTCATATTTCATATTCACGTACTATAAACAATTGATTTAACAAACACTTTTCCATGTCCGTAAAAACACAAATGTTCTAAAGTAAAGATTAAGAGAACATGAGATGGGAAGCTGCAAAATGTAGAAGTCAGTTTCAAAGAAATCTGTTACCATACCTTTCCGGATCGTAGATCGTATATTGCAGACAGAATCTGATGCCTGGAGTCAGCATGAGAAATTCCAAGTTCTCTCAAGTCATCATTGGTCAGGGTGAGGAAAGCTTCCATGTCAACCTTGGCAGATATGAACGTGTTTGATGATGTAGTCATGTTTTGTTTTCATTCATTTTAAATAAAACATTCTTTGTCATCTCCTCTCCATATTCTTCTTTTCATTCATTCTTCTTCAGCTCTTTCTTTTTTCAAACTTCTTCCCCTGTTCATTATTCTTTTTAACAGAATTTCAACTATCATCATTACTTATTATTAACATCCTCATCTTCTTTGTACTGATCCCATATTGATGGTAACAGAAAACATTAAAAGAATAAAGTTTTAAATTGAAAAAAAGTGAAATACTCTTAGAATGATCAAATCTCTTTTAAGTCAGATGACTGACAACTACAACTAAAAACAGAAGCAAGAAAACGACTCGAAAAAAAACACAACATTAAAATTCAGAATTAGACTTCACTATAAAAGCAAACATTTTCATTCTTTGTAAAAATCACAAAATCAAAGGCAATCACCTCTTGCTCCTCAAAGATGGGGTTGTACTTTTCAAGAGACAACTTCTTCATAATGTTCGCCAATTCATCTGACGAAGAGTAAAGCACATCACAATCATTTTTCGTGTTCTTTCATTCAAATCTGTCAAAGATTGATTTTAAAATATTGAGTGCGATATAATACACAATCTACTGCCAATTATCCGACACGCTGTCTGTTCCCCGGAAAAATGTCGGATAGCTGAGATGATGGATAAGTGTTTTTTTTTGTTGCTGACACAGGGTGGGTCAACCAAAAAATGTCTCTGTCCTATCCCATTGTCTATCTATTAGGCCTTTCATCATTTATATTCCTCATTAAACATAATATAATGACGTGTTTTGGTCTGGAAATGGATTGAAATTGGACAAAACTCACAGCTTTTCGTGGCAAACTAATCCAGCTGTTGTGCACAACATGAAGGTGCCAAAGCACAAGACTTTTCAGACCATCGCTTCAAGAGCAAAATCTATTTCACAAGCCATTTAAGCGATGACAGTGACAATGATGGGTTTATTTCATTGGAGTTTACTCCAGTCCATTTCATGTGGGGATCTCAGAGTGAATTAAGAGGAAACAACAACAAGATCACATAAAGATGTGACAAGAGTGAAAGGAAAATGGATAATTGAAAGACTTGTGAGAGAATGAAAGGAAAAAAACGTAGGACCTTACAGTAGCCCTTGCCGACCGCCTACTGAACGACGACTGGTGAAAGACTTGTGAGGATGAAAGGAAAGAATAATTGAAAGACTTGTGAGAGAATGAAAGGAAAGAATAATTGAAAGACTTGTGAAAGAGAATGAAAGGAAAGAATAATTGAAAGACTTGTGAGAGAATGAAAGGAAAGACGTAGGACCTTACAGTAGCCCTAGCCGACCGCCTACTGAACGACTGGTGAGAGAATGAAAGATGAAAGGAAAGAAGTAGGACCTACCAGTAGTACCACCCATCCCACTAACTAGCCCTACACGCGAGTACAGTAATCAAGATGGTAAAGACAATACTACCTACCATCATGACCTTCCCTTTCTTGTAAACTGTCCAAGGCCTGGGGAACATCCTCTGCACTCTGAGACAGGAAGAAAGAAATTCATAAATTGAGGATTTCGCCTTTCACATCAACTGATGCCCCTTATGTGTATATATATATATATATATATATATATATGTATATATATAATATATATATATAATATATATATATATATATATATATATATATATATATATATATATATATATATATATATATATATATATATATAAAAACCTGCAACTCTCCAAATCCATTGAGTGATTAAAAAAACTGCCTCAAAAGGATGTGACGCACGCATAAAAATTGAATAGAATTAACAATTCATGCGTTCCCATGTGTAACAGAAAAAAATCCCAACTCCATTTCATACGCTAGGCGATTGATAAAAGCAAGAAAAACTGATGAAAGAGAAGAGACAATGCTTTCTGCAAGCAATTTTGACAAGATATATCTACCTACCTGTTGTCAATTTTGACAAGATATATCTACCTACCTGTTGTCAATTTTGACAAGATATATCTACCTACCTGTTGTCAATTTTGACAAGATATATCTACCTACCTGTTGTCAATTTTGACAAGATATATATCAACCTGCCAGCAATTTTGACAAGATATATCTATCTACCTGTTGTCAATTTTGACAAGATATTATATCAACCTGTTGGCAATTTTGACAAGGCCTTTGTATCTGCTAGTAATTTTGACAAGATATATCTACCTACAAGTTGTCAATTTTGTCAAGATATATCAACCTGTTGGCAATTTTGACAAAACCTTTGTACTTGCTGGTAATTTTGACAAGATATATCTACCTGCTGGTAATTTTGACAAGATATATCTATATCTACCTGTTGGTAATTTTGAGAAGGCATATCTACCTGTTGGCAATTGTGACAAGATAAAAGTAACTGTTGTTTCAACCAGGTTAGGAGTTGTCCATAAAAAAAATGGACACACTTGCTTCCTGCATGACATTATAAAATTCATAAAAAGATCATTAAAAAAATGTTCCCATAATTCAAAAATTAAAACCCACCTTTCCTGGAGTCGGAGAAGGAGAGGAGTGACGTGAGACGTGGTGCTTCCTTTAGATGACGTGCTGCGACCTCTGGATGACCTTTGAGGAGTGATAGATGAACTTCCGCTGGTGGAACTATTTGGTGACGTCGTGTTAGACATTGTGCGAAAGGCTGAGGGAATCGTACCTGATTTTCTGGTGAAAAGAACAAAATTGAAATAAACCAGTGGCATCAGCGGCTGAGTGGTTAGGCTGCTAGATTTGGTATCATAAGGTCCCTGGTTCGAATCCCAGTAAAGCAAGGTCCAACTTTGTGTTCTTTTGGAAAGACATGTAACACGCACTTTCCCCACTCAACCCAGGTGCAAATGGATACAAGCACTAGCTTGGGAATAGAAACCTGCATCAGACTAGAATCCTGTCCAGGAGGTGATTATAATGACCTGTTCCACATCATACTACAGAAACAGAGATAAGCTCCGCCTCCATGGGCCGAAATGGCCATGAAGGAACTTTACTACTTTTACTTCTCTTGTCCTCTTTCTTCCAGGGTTTGGTCCCCCCCCCCCCCCGCCCCCCCTCGGTACACAACGTTGGACCTGGCTTTTATAGAATTTGAACTCAGGACCTCATGATCCCCAGTCCGGCAGCCAAACCGCTCGGCCAACCACGCCACGCATGGGTAGGGTGTAGGGTGAATTGACACCTAATCCCATCCGAGATACACGATAAAAGGGAGCTCTGTGCACAGATCTCAACAGTCTGTGCACATTAAAGATCCCTTAGCTGTTTATAGGGCAGTTATGTGCACATTGCAGATCCCTTAGCTGTTTATAGGGCAGTTCTGTGCACATTGAAGGTCCCTTAGCTGTTTATAGGGCAGTTCTGTGCACATTGAAGACCCCTTAGCTGTTTATAGGGCAGTTCTGTGCACATTGAAGATCCCTTAATAGGGCAGTTCTGTGCACATTGAAGACCCCTTAGCTGTCACCTATAGGGCAGTTCTGTGCACATTGAAGATCCCTTAGCTGTTTATAGGGCAGTTCTGTGCACATTGAAGACCCTTAGCTGTCTATAGGGCAGTTCTGTGCACATTGAAGACTCCTTAGCTGTTTATAGGGCAGTTCACGCAAACAAAAGTTCTTAAATCCTGAAAACACCTTAGTTGTGGATATGGAGTTCAAATAAACTATACCATTCGGAGGAAAGGCCCAACCCTTGAAGTCTCATTTCACACACGGGCAAAAGAGTACAGGGCTATATAGGCAACAATGGGTTTAGTATTTTCTAGACCTGAAAATGGATTCATAATTTACCATTGTTATTATTATTATTAATTCCGTAGTTTTACGTTTGTGGCCATTTGAAAACCTGTTCTAAAAATTACGCTGACTAAGAATTTTAATGTTCTACACATCCATCCCCAGCTGCCTCCAGTTCTCAATGATACAGGTTTAAATTACCGCTAACAGCTGTTTATACAGTTCTGGCATGAAGAGACGTGACGGGTTGTGGTGAGGAAAACTTATAAAGGGAGAAAATCGAGGCACTGGAATGTTGGGGGCAGGGACAAACAGCGGGCCCTGAACAAGATCTGTGAAAGACATAAAAACAAACAAAAAACAAAACAAAAATGTTAAAAACGTTGATGGATTGGATCTCATTTTTTAAAGCAAATGAAACATTGTAAATAATATTCTTCAGTTTCTTCAACCTATTTCATAATATCTGTATTTGTATCTATCCTGATTTGACTTTCAGGAATGGTTTCTTATTCCTAATTTGACTTTCTGACATGGAGACTTCATTCCTGATTTGACTTTCTGATGGGCCCATTGATTCCTGATTTGACATTTTGATATGGCTTCTGATTCCTGAATTGACTTTCTGACAAATGGCATTCTGATTCCTGAATTGACTTTCATGATATGGCTTCTGATTCCTGAATTGACTTTCTGAATGGCTTCTGATTCCTGAATTGACTTTCTGACATGGCTTCTATTCCTGATTTGACCATCTGATTTGACTGATTTGACTGACATGGCTTCTGATTCTGAATTGACTTTCTGACATGGCTTCCTGAATTGACTTACATGGCTTCTGATTCCTGAATTGACTTTCTGACATGGAAAATGGATTCCTGATTTGACTTTTCTGACATGGCTTCTGATTCCTGATTTGACTTTCTGACATGGCTTCTGATTCCTGAATTGAGACTTTTCTGATTCCTGAATTACGCTGACATGGCTTCTGATTCTTGATTTGACTTTCTGACATGGCTTCTGATTCCTGATTTGACTTTTTGACATGGCTTCTGATTCCTGATTTGACTCTCTGACATGGCTTATGATTTGTCCATACATTGTACTCATTAATTTACAAGGTAACAGTGTGTGAGTTCAGAAGGTGCAAAAGAAAGAAAATCGATGGCCCCATGTGTAAAATTATACAGGGTTATTTCCATCATTTAAACATGTATAAGATGATTCTGAATCAAATTTTTGCTAATTATATTTACACTGTACATCTCAAGAAGATCAAAAGCATCAATCTAGATCGCAAGCAGATATTGATTGACTTTAAAATATATTTTTTTATAGGAACTGACGGAATTAAAAATACTGTTTGTTCCCTTCGGTTCTATGCTATTTTCTTTCGCAATCTTTTTGTTTCTTTCTACGAGTTCAGAGCCCCCTGAGTCACCCCTCCTACCCCTGAAATTTGTGACACTTATAGTATGGCTTCTGATTCCTGATTGACCACATGTAAAAAACATTCTGATTCTGAACAACAGCTTTCTGACAAAACACGAACCTGAACTGCCACTTGAATCGTTAGGCCTAGATTTACCCAGGGCCGTGTACTTCCTGTGATGGCCATCTTGATCTGCAAGGCGGTGATGTTGCTGCTTCCACCCGAAGAGTTTGGACTGTTGTTGTCATTGTTGCTTTGATTGAATTGAAGTTGACATTAGAAAGACTGCTGTCCGTGGACGTTGCGGAACGTGGGCTGATTCCTGGGATTTGAATCGGAATGCTTTGAATTACATTTCATGAATTGACCAGCCCACCTGGTCTCTAGAGCAGGAATGAAAATTACATCAGAATTTTTGAACTTTCATTGGTCTCTGGGAATGAAAATTACATCAGAATTGAACTTTGAAAATAAATTGAATTGAATTTGAATGCATTTTACTATCCACGAAAGGAAATGTTGTTTTACAGAGAGTACAGGTGTGATAGAATAAGTATAAACTACAAATACTATGAAACATTTAATTGTACATTACGAGTTATTTGTTAACTTTAGCATTATAACATAATAATGTAACACAATTATCATGGTCAATCATAAACATGACAGTGACAACAACGATGACAGTCATAAGATGTGATCATGATTTTGATGAGGATGGATCATACACAATGATGTTTGATGATGATGAGGATGATGATCTCTAGATGATGATGGTAAGATGATTGATTGACATGATGATGATGTTTTTATAGGAACTTTTTAAAAATAAATTGGTTCTATGCTATTTTTGAATCTTTTTTTTCTTTCCATGAAAGCAGAAACTTTGTTTTTGTTTGAAATTTGTTACACAATCAAAATATTATTTCAACTAAAAACGTATAAAATAAGAATAAACTTCCACTTGAATCGTTAGGCCTAGATTTACCCATTGTACTTTGTGGCGGCCATCTTGGTCTGCAACATTTGTTGCTTTTCCACCCGAAGTCATTGTTGCCGCTAAAAGTTGACATTAGAAAGACTGCTGTCCGTGGATTGCGGATCATAAGGGCCCCTCGGCATGACAACGATGACAGTCATGGTCTCCAGATGTGATCATGATGGTTTTGATGAGGATGGAGGGTGACTACGATGATGTTTGATGATGATGAACTTTGAAATGGTGGTGGTAATGATTTGAATGATGGTAAGAATGATGGTTTTGATGTTGAGCATGGTGATGATGAATATGTATACACTACAAATACTATTGAAATATAGCACACTTACGGTGTTAACTATATTATAACAATAATGTAACACAATTTCATGGATCACTATCACATGAAACGGACAGTGACAAATGGAATTTGGATTGTTTAAGTCTTGATGAATGGAGGAAGTACTACGAAAATTTTATTTCAACTAAGACAACGCTTGTAAAGAAGAATTAATGGGAAAATTGAAATGATGATGATGGAAAAATGATGAAGATGATGACTATGATTGTGATGATGATGATTCACATTTGTGATTATATGATGCAGAAAACCCTAGTGATAAAGTGTTGGCTTGTTTAAATCTGGGATGATAGTGAAACAATTCTCCCAACTACAGTCATGTTAAATAGAATAATTACCTCGTCTTTTGTAACCTGAAATTTGGCGACAATCTTGGTGAATGACAAATTCAAAAAATGGGGTAGGGAGGAAGAGGAACTGGTGAAGTGTGTCATTGGACATGAAGATGAACGGTGGTGATTGTGATGATGATGATGACGGTGGTGATTGTGATTATGGTGAATGACGACGATGATAGTAGATAAATGCCCAGAATGATACAATGAAAAAATGTCACATGGGATGAAGTGAAACAATTCAATCCCAATGTCACATGTAGAATGGGAGATAGAACAATGAAAATGTCACATGGTAGAATGTAGATGAGATGCACAATGAAAATCTTGGTGAATGATAGATGAGACATGAAAATGTCCACATGGTAGAATCGGGAGAAGGATATGCTGTACAATGAAAATGTCACATGGTAGAATGTGTCATTGGACATGGTAGAATGGGGAGAAAGGATGTGCTGTAGAATGAAAATGTCACATGGTAGAATGTGGGAGAATAGATAGGCTGTACAATGAAAATTTCAGAATGGGAGAATGGATGCTGTAGAATGAAAATGTCTCATGGTGGAATTGGGAGAGTGGATGGCCTGTACAATGAAAATGTCACATGGTAGAATGGGGAAAATAGATGTGCTGAAAAATGAAAATGGGAGAGTCTGTACAATGAAAATGTCACATGGTAGAATGGGGAGAATGGATGTGCTGTAGAATGAAAATGTCTCATGGTAGAATGGGGAGAATGAATGTCTCAGGGTAGAATGGGGAGAATGGATGTCTTGTACGATGAAAATGTCTCATGGTAGAATGGGAGAATAGCTGTCCTGTACAACAGAAAATGTCTTCTTCTTATTATTATTATAACTATGCTAAAGAAGAAAGAAAAAATCGTGGACATTTGTTATGTCTAAAACATGTAAAATTGGCACACATCATTTGTTATGTCTAAAACATGTAAAATTGGCACACATCATTTGTCATGTCTAAAACATGTAAAATTGGCACACATCATTTGTCATGTCTAAAACATGTAAAATTGGCACACATCATTTGTTATGTCTAAAACATGTAAAATTGGCACACATCATTTGTTATGTCTAAAACGTGTAAAATTGGCACACATCTCCCATTTGCAGTAAACCCTTCATGCACAAGTTCAGGATGTTGAAATTTGAAAATTTTCAGTCAGGCTTGAAATACTTTAAAAACTAACAGCTGAAGACAAAGCACGTTGACATTTAATTACTAGACTTTCATCAATGTTAAATGTCTTTTAATGATTTCAATGGTCATAATAATAAAGAGGCGTATTTCATTGTCGCAAGAAAAAAAAAGAAAGAAATGTCTGTAGCTGTAACAGTAAAACTTTAATTCATTTCTTAAACAAAATTTTTTCTGACATCAAGGTTAAAGATCCAACACGACACTGGAAGAAAATTT
This sequence comes from Doris montereyensis, assembly GCA_037039925.1. Taxonomy (NCBI): domain Eukaryota; kingdom Metazoa; phylum Mollusca; class Gastropoda; order Nudibranchia; family Dorididae; genus Doris; species Doris montereyensis. The sequence goes on along the minus strand of JAXRKP010000038.1, from coordinate 304,551 downwards.
TTTTAAAAAGTCTCGTTGACTTACCAAGGTGTATAGCGAAGCGCTTTTTGTTTCGTTTCAAGAAGCATGGCATCATAACTAGTCATGGAGAGACCAGTTTGGTCTTGATTGACGTATGTTTTCCTCTCCAAGCGTGCTGACTGCAAAAGACACAAAATCAACTAATTTGACATCTTGGAAGATTTCTCATTCAAACAGTGACAACAAGCCTGGTTTGGGGGCTTTTTATTCAGTTCATTTTCTTTCACTTTATTTCTTTCAAAATGACCAACAGAATTACAAAGATCGGGTAGTTTTTTAAGGCCAGGACCATTGTCTGAATCAGATATCTCACCCCTTTCCAAAAAGCAACAACATGATCCCACATAATATTTTTTCAATTTTTATACAAAGAACTTAAGGGCCTCACAGCTCAAATGGTAGAGCGTTTGACAGTGAATGCTATCCTGATTCATGATTTATAGACAATATCTTTATAAAACAAGTAATTATCACTGTAGAACTATCCTAGAGGAGGGGCTCAGTAGTCGAAAGGCACGGTCTCATCCTATCAAGCCAAAGGTCGTGGGTTCAAGCTCCACCGACATTTGAAAATATATATATTTTTTCTCGAGTAAAATCTACCCTCCGGTCCGGGTAGGTGGATCGACACTTAGTCCCATCGGAGATGGACGATAAAAGGGAGGAGGCCCCGTGTGTAGCTCACAAACACTCTGCGCATGTTAAAGATCCCTTGGCTGTTCAAGAGGTAGTCCGGGCAAAATTTAAAATCCTACCAAAAACTCCCAAGATCACCTTAGTTGTAGATGTGGGTAAATCAAATGAAATCAAGCTATCCTAGAGTAAATCTCTGAACGTCTGCCGTTTTTATCCAATTGCTTCATTTATTTGCCATAAAATTTGTCCCATGATGGACACACATTCCACAATGCCTCTTTCCAATTAAAAGATTCTTGCACTGTTTTAACCACAATCAGTGACTTTGTTTAAAAACAATTTTCTGTGTTAAGTTATAAATAAGCCTGATGCGTTAAAACTTAAATGCAGCCATGAACACACCTGAACCTGTGGTGCAGAATTGGTTTTCAGGGTTAAATCCTGAACAGAGGCGGAAGTTTCCAGATTCAAGGAACAAGCCGATTTGTGTTAGAGAAAGTCCGTCCCAATTTCAAGTTACGGAATCTGTTTGACATTCGGTTCCACCATCCCTGATGAGAAAGGAGACATTGAAATAGAATGAAATGCATTAAATACATAGGAGCCTTTCTCCACACACTTCAATTTATCCCACACACACGCCATATATATATCTTATACAAACATACACACATACTCTCAAACCTATAAGACTTCTGAATTTAAAATCAAATTGAAATAAACAACATTATCATAACCTTAAGTCATGAATTTACACAATCTAATTGAAAGAAAAATGTCTCATCAGAAGTCAGTGAGAGAAGACAAAAAAAGAAAAACAAGAGCAAAATCTAATGCCGTAAGTAATCGTAACATCTTTACATGCAAAATCTTTATTTTAAAATAAAGGTGACTCATCTAACTCACTTTCAGCCCTCCCTTGTGAGCTTCTGCGTCCATTCTGAAATACAAATACGAGATCATCACAAGACACTTTCAGATAATTTAATCTTACACAGCAAGAATGCTTTCATGCATAAACTTTTCTGTTTGTCCAAAAACATACCATCTACAGGGTGGAATTTTTTTTTTTAAAATCCAGTAACTCTTATACAATAAAATAATTCAATACAATAATTCTGTTTCTGTTAACTCTCCTTGAATCAGAATGTAATTTTGCAGCAATCAATTTCAATTTGGGACTGTGAGAAATATCAATTTGCTCTCATACACATTAAACATGTGAGCTAACTTCAGTAAAGCGTGTATTTTCCTCACTAGTGATTTATTTTGTGGTACATTTTATGCGTTCCTAGGATCATGAGATAAAATCACATCCTTATTGGCAAAGAGATGACACCATTGAACAACTTTATGATGCGCTAGTCTGACGCAGGATTTTACTCCCAAGGTATTGCTTGTATCCATTTTCACCTGGGTTGAGTGAGGGAAAATGCGTGTTAAGTGTCTGTCCCAAGAAACACAATGTCGGACCTAGCTTTGCCAGGGTTCAAATCCTGGATCTTGTGATTCCAAGTTCAGCAGCCTAACCACTCTGCCACCAAAGCCACATTTCCGTTCTTGACTTACATCATTTCAGCTCGCATCAATCGCCCACTATCATCTACTCAAACGGCACCATTTCAAAATGACTTTAACTTAAGCAAGCTAAAACTTTTCTTACCCGAGATCAGGGGAAAAGTGGGGACAATCTCACTGGTCTTTGATCTGACTTTTTTGTTTTTGTCAACTTTCGTGACCTGCATAGCTTTGGCAGCCAGTTGGCGTAGTAGCTCTGTGTCGACATCATCTGAATTGAATCAAAGCATGGAAATTGAAAGATTAGTCGCTGTGTGTCTTGTGGCAAGACTAAAAGGCACCTATGCAGTGAGTGACAAGAAATCCCTAGAAATCTACATTTAGAACTAAAAAAAACTGTCAATATCACAGCAGCAATAAGACGTAAGACGACTGCATACAGAGTCTGCTTTATTGAAATTCACCCTGTCCACCATATGTGGCGATCTCATGGTGAATTATGCAGGAACAGCAAGGTGAAAGATAAAAGAAACCGTTAGAGAGAAAGAAGTAGGACCTACCACCAGCAGAGCCCGCCTACCGCCCACGACTCCAAAAAGAAAATAATCGCACACACACACACATACAGATAATGTCACCCGCTTATACATACACGACACATAAATTTACCCATTTTATCCAAGAGTTACAATAGATTTTCATATACATACACAGTGCAAATAAAGCATAATCAGATCCAGCTTACCTTGATGGCGGTCATGGTATACAAGCACATACAGGTACACAGATAACTTATTCATAGGGTGATAGCTACTTTCCCTACACATGACACACATAACCAATGACAGAATTTCTACGCACAGTGCGCTCTGTTTAACATGTCCCATTTGATCCGTTAAGTACCCATTTACACCTGATTAAACAGGTGAGAAAATACTGGTTAGTCAAATGTCTTGCCAGGATTTGAATTCAGGACCTCCCAATCCCGAGATTGACAGCCTGGCCACTAGGCCGCCGACACCTTAGTTCCATCCGTGCAGGAGTAAAAAGACTTGTTGACTTCATCACATCTTACCTATCAGGGAGGCCATATCGAAGGCTGTGCATCCATTCTTGGCTTGAATATTGACATCAGCACCAATAGAAAGGAGGAACATGGCCACGTTCTTTTTCCTTATATGAACAACGGAAAAGACAAGGAAGCAATAAATGTCAATTTTACAGACATAATTTTGTCTGGAAAAACCAAGTGTATACTAAGGAGAGGGTAGGGGGGACAAGAAAAAGAATAGACCCAGGGCCTTTTACTGCCCAAAGAGAGTTGAGTGCCATACGCAAGATGAAAGAGAAGTGACAGAAGTAGAACCTACCAATAGCAGCACCTGTCAACTGCTCACTTTCTGTAAGGAAAGTCTTTTTCAAAAGCAGTCTTAAACGTAAAGAGTAGAATTGATTGATTTCAAGAACAGCCTCGATAATTTCAAAATGTCAAAAAGAATCATCCCTAACAAAGAATGCATACTCTAACTCTCTGTGGGCAATAAAATCAAAACTTTTCAATAAGGATACTTCCCCCCCTCCCCCAATCCCACACACAAAAAAGTCTTCAAGGCTTCGAAGCATTTACCCGTGATAAGTTGCCTGCATCAGCGCTGTCCAGCCGCTAATCAAATCTTGTTTGTTGACATCGCATCCCGCCAAGACCAATAACTCAGCAATATCTAAACGGCCCGTCATTGCCGCAAACATGAGAGGGGTGGCACCGTCTTGTGGGGAATGGGCGTCCTTCTGACTTGGATCTTGTTCAATTATCTCCCTCACACGTTGCAAATTACCTGACAACAAAAAGTTGAAGAATTTTTTTGTTTTGTTGAAATTGAAATAATTTACCGTAAAACACTGCATATGCTGTGATATAGATATGAAAGAATGAAAAGCAAAAAAAAAAGGACTAACAGTAGTTCCGCTAAACGTCCACCAACTAACATCAAACATCCTGTTCACATAATGACAGATACAAGGGAGGGTGGTATTCTATTGTCAGATTTAAAGCAAAAACAACAAAAATTACTGAAAAATAATTCAATGAAAATAGCACAGAAAAAGACTATTTAAAAAATAAAAATAAATAAATTGTTTTAAAAAATAAATAAATAAATAAAACAAACATGAGATGATAAAGTAATGAGCATATAATGGCACATGGCATTGAAAATTATTTGTGAGTAATGTGTGGTTACTTATGTGATGTTGCGTAAAATAAGGCTCCATTAAGCCTATTCATCAATTTAGTCATTTGCAATTCAACATCATCAGGAGTGCCCCCACAAGTAATCTTTAAAAATCCTGAAAACCAACGTGAGTGAGCCAACGAAGAGTGGTTGTCCAAAACTCGCCAAGTCATTTTTTTTTTTTACAAATTGATGAAATCTTCCCATTCAGTACCATATGACTCTAGCTTTTGGCTGACGTTTGGACCTAAATTTAGTGTCGATTAAACAAGTTTTGGGGTTTCCTTTTTACCCACAATATGTCAAAGTTCATCACTTAGCCAAAGAGACCATCAAGTTTTAAAAAATGGATTTGGCGAGTTCTGGAAAATCACTCCTCAATTAAAAAACCATATAGCTGCCAACTTTTTTTCAAATCGAGTTACAGATTCTGACCGGTCAAACTTATTCTAACTTACAAGACGGCCTGTAATATTCCAGAAGACATTAGTAATTTAACTTTAAGGTGAATAGCGAAAAGTCCCCCAGCGTTTTGGTGAAGCGCAACGAAACTGTTGCGGACTCGGAATGGGACTTTTGGACTTTCCCGCCTTATCTCGTTGAGGCTCTGCCCCTAACTAAAGTTTTCTTAACACAAAAACACAGTTAACCCTCATTACATACTTTTCAAGGTAAATACAGACATACAAACTCAAAAAACTTACTATATGCGTTTTATAAATTTAATGTACTGGTTGGCAGCTACTTATGACAATAAATCAGATTTTAAGAGAAGAAAGTTTTTATCCTGTAACCCGACTGAAGTGGTTCAAATTACACCACGAAAGGCATTGTAAACACTGTGTCAGCCAGATCAGATACACGAACAGACATACCGTGTTTGGCAGCTTCAATGATGTCAGGCTTTATGTCACCAGGAGCTAGGGAAGGAAAAGTTAATGGAATAAAAACAAAATTGAAGATCAGCTGAGTCTCAAAATTAAAAATATTGAGAAGTTTAAAAGAAATAAATCTTCAGATTGTGTCCGGCCAAACATTACAGAAATCTACAAAAACGTGGATTTAGAAATAAGAAATGATTTGAAAGGTTACCTTTTTTTCTCTTCAGGCCAAGAATTAGAATCTGATTTAGAACTGTTGGGAATCTCTTTTACACTAATGCAGGAAATGACATTGAATAATATTAAAGCCCCATAGGAACAAAGATGTAGTAAGCTCGTTGGTAGCACACTTTCTTTTCATGACAAAGTGATAGGTGCCGACGTAGAGGTCGTGGGTTCAATCCCTACGGTGGTCAAGATTTTTTGTCTATTCCTTGTCTTTGTATTGTCTTCGTTCCTATGGGGATATAATGTTATCTAATGTCATTTCCTTCACTTTCGACATGCCCCTTGCCTCACTGTTTGTCTTTACATTACTGCAGTGAATTATGAAGGTGTCATTTCTGTTCTTATACCATTAAATCTTTAACCAATTATAGCCTTCCCTGCAGTAAATACATTTGTTTTCTCATCATTACTGATGATTTTTTAGGAACAGATTATCACCACAATTACTTTCCATTGTGAAAGCTGTTACGTTGTTTTTTTTTTAAAGTAAAAAATCAATCATTAAACAGAACTTCACATTAAAAAAAGGGAGGTAAAATCTTCAAATGAAGAAAAGAAAAACACAAAAACCTACCTATCTTGGGTTTGTTGGTTGTCTTCCTGTCTAGGTAACCTCTAACCTCTCTCTTATCCCGGCTAGCAGCAATTTCTAAAGCCGTTATATCACAAACGTTGGTGACGTTGGGATCCCCGCCTCGCTCGATGATAATCTGAGCAGTCGTCATGTGGCCGTTCAGGGCGGCTATCATCAAAGGTGTCAGACCAGTTGATGGTGTGTAGAAATTCACGTCGCAGCCTCTGTCCAACAGCACACGCAAGACCGCATCATGGCCGTACTGGGCAGCCATCAAAACAGGGGTGAACTCACATCCGTCACCCACGCTGTTCAAGTCAATCCCAGATTCAATGAGGTATTTCACTGTCTGCAAATGACCTCCTTTGGTCGCAAGGGTCAACGCTGAAGCTCCATAACGAGTTTTCACATGCAGATCTGCCTGATACTGGTTCAGCAGGGCAACAACATTTGTATGTCCATATCTAATGAGATCAATAGTTAGACGACAAATATTAGGGATGTTTGAGGATCAGACATAAAGAATCAAGCGACTTATTTTTATCCATTTATTAAAAGCGATAAAGATAGAGTAATATCATGCAGTTCCACCAAGGGGAAAGACAAAAACTCATTCATTTTAGACTAACATAAAAAAAAACCAACACATTATAATGATTTAAAAGGAATATATACAGTTTTCATCAGAGTTGGCATAATTTATGTGATTCCGACACCCTCCCACCCCACCCAAGATAATGTTAAGAAACAAACAAGACATGCCACAACTAAAACAAACAATAAAATCATTACCCATAAATCAAATACAAGAATAACAAACCTGGTGGCTTGAAGTAACGGAGTCCAACCATACACATTTGATTTATCTAAAGCAGCTCCCTTCATGATGAGAAGTCGGACAACTTGCTCATTGCCGTTTGCTGCTGCAACCTAAAATACATTTTCAAAGTAATACAGACCAACTTTAAAGAATAAATTTCTACACGAATTTCGTTAATTCATAAGTAGTCTTCTGAAAATATTGACTCCCATAAAACCAATTGTCACTGAAAACAAACAAACAAACAATTAATATAATATCTCATATAAATATATATATATTCTATTCATCATAATAGAATTAAAATCCAAACATGTGTTTGTAGTGAAATTAGCATTATATTATAACAAAGATCTTGTATAGCTCACGAGTCTCAATATTTATAATCTAAATAAATCAATGTTACAAACTAGCCATAAATGCTGTCAAACTTAGCACTTTTATTTCTCCACTGATTAGGTTTTAATTTCTTCTGCAAAAAGGTTACATATGGCTTATAGATGAGTCATTTTGACCTTGACAATGATAAAACATATCTCGTGACAACTAGCATATTGTTTTTAAAAGCCAAGGAGGTTGATCTCATGTACTCATCAACCAAAAGCATTTCAACTACCTTAATCGTCTTCCATTTGTATATCTTTAGATTTGATTGTCTACCATTTGTACATTAAGTCTAATTGCAGTAGCAGTAAAATCACATTCAGTGAAGATCTATATATAAATAGATAGACGTTACCGACCAACCCCCCCCCAAACAACAGACCAAACAAACAAACAAAAATTGATTTTTACCTGTAGAGGAGTGTTTTCCTCATCATCCAAAGCGCTTTATCTGTGTAGCAATGTTTGAACACATTCAACATCTCCTGCTCACAGGACAAAGATAGTTGACGGTTCCTCCAGCAACTTGATATAATGTTTGGAACTGGAACACATTCAACATCTCCTGCACCAGCAACAAAACAGGCACAAAGAAGTTGACTGGCCCGTCACATGACCCCTCTCTAACCAATGAAAACAACTTGTCTTCCTATGAACCTTCTGCAGAATACGGGACGGGATGGGACTCTAATCCACAAATCTTGACAACTGAACCTGTGCTATTATATAATCCAAGTCGCTTGAACTGTCATCATCTTTCACCTCCATTCTTCATCTATTCTCATAAAGCTTACAACCTTCTGGAAAATTCCATTCTAATGCAATGAATCTAACCCAAAATAAAACAAACAACCTGACCCCTGAAATCAGATTTTTGTATCTCCTTGAGCCAAATATACATGTTATATTTTTTACAAGTGTTATATACCATGTTAAAGCTTAGAACATGAGGATTCCAGATATATGACTTTAAGAGATAGAAAGGACTGTGGAGCAAGTAAATTAGCTTTTAAAAGTCATGTTTTTCAGTCAAGGGGCATAACTGTGAAAAATTCTAGGTCCAACGCCAGTACGTAATGTTACGTGAACTGCTCGCGTCCGTCGACCGAGGTTTCCCTGGCGTTTATTTAGTGACGTAACGCTTGGGCATCTGGTTTGGAGAGTTTCCTGACTTTTCCCTAGTTCTCAATAAGATGTGAAGTCTGTGTTTGTGTTTCCCGACACCTCGGGCGTGGAGTCAATTGATCAGATGACTCGCGCGATCCGGATCGTGTGGATGATGAAAATGAAAACCAATGCCTTTTGTCCCGTTTTTTTGTAAAATTCTGTGATTGTACGCCTTTATACTATCCTTATTACGTGTTACGGGTTTATCGTGTGTACCATTCTGCTCAAACTGGTACGGTAAACTTCACGAATAATTTTAACGAGTGAGGATGCGATAGTATAGGCCGATATTTGCCAATAGAGAGAGAGAGAGAGAGAGAGAGAAAGAGAGAGAGAGAGAGAGAGAGAAGAGAGAGAGAGAGAGAGAGAGAGAGAAGAGAGAGAGAGAAAGAGAAAGAGAGAGATGCACCAGCAACAAAACCCTCGCCGAAAAGAAAGCGCTTTTGACGACAATTGTTCCTTTCTCCCCGTACGAGCCCCCCCCCCCCACCTCCCATCATCACTTCTCCGCTACTCCCGTCATCACTCACCCCCTCTCTAACTATCTACAGTCACATAGAGCGCCCCACTAGACTAGCACAAACTTGTCATCGCTGTTCGCAGAATACGGACGGGATGGGAGCGGTGGCTGGCAAATCTTGAACTCTACTTGAACCTGTGCTATTAGTATTATTTTCTCTCTCTCTCGTTGAAATGCGTTTAGTAATATTGTATTGTTATGCCAAGGAGACTGTGCATAGTGGAGACGGTCACTATCATTGTAATGGACTTCTAAACCTCCCGTATTGCCAATTATCTTGTCTTTATTTATTAGAACATAATAAATCATGAAAGCTATTGATTGCCGGACTTCTTTACATAAGTTTCACTCACGATAAGCCAAAGCAGGTTTTGCTAATGGAATCTAACCTGAACGGTCTCCCGAATCTAACCTGATCACAGTCTTTTCTGATGTCCGATCATCATTTTTGCATGGCCGTATGGCCGTAAGCAATGGCCGTGAGTAATCCAAAAACAAAATATTCCGCAAAGCCAACCAGACAATTTAAAAACAAAAATTTCATGATTTCCCAATAGGCTTACACGCGATGAACTACGAGACAATAGCTCGACGCAATATTACCGTTATTAGATCTCAGATCGAAAAAAATATTTTTTGTCCGACCATGAGGTCTCAGACTGCCAGTAGTCTCATGGTATTCTCACTCTCATTTAGAGTTACCTATGATTTTTTTCGTGTCTTTTACAGAATATATGGTGGTAGGAATACGTTTTCTTTCACTTAAGATCAAAAAACGGCGCTTCCTAAAAATTTCAGCTCTTACATTTGTAGACATCAGTTGTTACATAATATAAAATCTGAAACCTGCCTCACGTGATCACTGCAAAAGACAATTCAGGAATTTTAAAAGGTGTTGACAATGGACTTAAAAAAGAGGAAATGACTGGATTGCTGACGTTCACCCAAAAAATATTCACAAAACACACAAATTGAAAAAAATTTCACAATATTATGTTTTTTATATCTGGATGTCAAAGCTATACATGGACCAAATGTTAAGAAGATTCAAATTAGACTTTGAAAACATTAATTGAACAACCCAAAATATCAGGACAGATCTCCTTAATCAACGATAACACAGGATCTATAATATCTCTATCACTTACCATGTATGTCAGTTCATGAACTTTTCATTTTTATGCAGTAAATTTATTAATAACCACAATTGTCAGATTGCAACAATTGCACATTAAATTAAATCAAGACAAACATCGGCTATTATATTGTCCCCTAACTAGAAATTTAATGATTTTGCAGAATGTTAAAAGTATCAACCATAATATGAGAAAAGTCTAAATTTAATAAATTCTCAAAAAAAGCAGTTCAGTCATCAGACACACCCATGTGACATAATAAAGATGGCTTTTATTTTTATTTTTTTCAAGGGAAAATTGGGGCTTGATTTTTGTGGGGCGGGGGGGGGAGAAAGAGTAGAGTCTATATTTTGAGAGGTTGCTTTCAGTTGTAGCAGTATTTTGTTACTGTATGAGACAGTTTACGGTCATTTCGGTCAATCTGACATTGTATGAGATTCAAGCAACAGATTATATTCAAATGTCAAAGTCAATGACAAAGGACAGTGACGTATCGGATTGGGACTAACCATTCTGCTAACATTGGCATTATTAGCTTTCAAATCAGCGATGCTGATATATTTTACAGAAGATTCATCTGTTACTGTACAGCATCTATGCAGTATTATATGCAAATTAGATATAGGAAAGTGAAAATTTCCATTAAAATTCAAGAAGCCAAGGTGTCTGACTCTAACTATAGGGCCTGCGTACTTCACATGCCAAAGACTTTGGCCCTAAATTTAGGGCCAGCACGCTTCCCGACTAACCGCAACACACCCTAAAATATAGGGCCAGCATCTTTCTTGAATTAATGTAGATCTAGATCTATTTTTATCTTATAATATTCAAGGGGAAGACCTCCTGAAACTCTCCACCTCCCTTTTTTCTTTCCACTGGGTTTTTATACAATCTGGGGGAAGACCCTGAACCGTCCCCCTCCCTTTTTCCCTACTAGTACTAGCTTCTCACATAATCAATGAGAGGGGGGGGGGCTGTACCCTCAACCATTCCTTGTGTCACCAGCAATGAGACATCAATTACTGCCTAAAAATACCTGTTGTCTTAGTCTCACATCAAGTCTCCAGTAGGGAGAAATGACCAACACTAGTCACGAAACACCGCAGCAACTAGAAGCAACTCTTCCTTTTTTCACCCCAACCATTTTTCTCAGTTAACTAACAAAGAGTAAGACTAATAATTAATAAATTATAAACCAATAAAAAGAAACAGAAACTGTGTTGAGTTGAGAAACGTTTTAATAAGTTAATTTTACAATAAAACAATGATTTTGCATGACAATAGTAAAGCATAAACTGAATTAAAGGGGTAATTACAAGCAGGGCTATCTTACTGCTTTAAAAAGCCGGTATGCTGAAACAAAGTTAGCTGTAGGTCCTGGTTGAAGTTTGGAGAACAAAATTATTATCTCTGAAGTTATTGACGGCTATTTTGATGTCGCCATTGTTTCTCATCAGATAATATTATATTTCACGAACAAAAGAGTTCCTTCGTTCCCCTTCGTGTTCATTTGGTTTTTATATTTTGCACAGGGAATTCAATTTATGTCTGCAGCTCGTTCTTTTGCGTCAGGACGGATACGCTAAATAATAATAATAATGACTGATGTAAATTCCCAGCAGAAAATCCGTGGCAGAGATAATTTTAAAAAATACCCATGAAATAAAAGAACGTTTATAGAAACAGATACTTCATTGAACTACAATTACAGCGAGAACTAGAGAATTACAACACTTGGCATGGCACTGTATACTAGGACTTAACGGGATCAGATGGCAGGACGCAGGAGTACATGGTTTACAGCAGTTGAGTTGAGTTAAGCCAGTTCGGACAACTCAAAATTAACATCAGAGCAATCGGCCTAGGGAGTGAATCTCCAAAATATATCCTGGCCCTCCAAGTCTGGGGGTTGGGCGTAGGGCTGAGAACCGAACCCTAGAGAAAACATAATGTTATGGAAACAGCAATGAAGGAAAATAATAGCACAAGGGCAAGCAATGGACTTCAAAGTCATCGCAAGATACTTGTATGAATGGCAGTAGTGAAAGCCATCAGAAGCTACTGACAGGAAGATGGGAGTTCTGTTCGCCACACAATCTAAGACCAAAGTAGGGTTCTGGAATGTTAGATCCATGAACACCACCGGTAAACTAGCACAAATAACATCAGAAATGAGGTGCTACACTTTAGATATTCTAGGCATCAGTGGATGCAGGTGGACAGGAGCTGGAAAGATAAAAACCAACTCAGGTGAAACTGTTCTCTATTCTGGAAGGGATGACAATCAACACTCAGAGGGTGTAGCCATTAGATATCTATATTGAAGAAAGGAAGAGAAAAAATATATGATGGAATGGAAGCTCATTAACAATAGATCGATAAAGATAAGAATGAAAGGAAAGCATGTCAATGTTTCGATTATACAATGCTACAGCTCCACAAACGAAAGTAAGGATGAAGACTAAGATGATTTTTACGACCAACTAACGGCTGAATTGGAGAAAATACCAAAGCATGATACAAAAATTATAATGGGCGACCTAAATGCAAAAGTTAGTTGCAACAAAAGTACAAATGGAAGAGCTATGGGAAAAGAAGAATGTGGCGTTATAAATGACAACGGAGAAAGATTATTGGACTTTTGCAACACTAACGATTTTGTTATTGGTGGAACTCTGTTTCTTCATAAAAGAGATTCACAAGCTTACATGGTATTCACCAAATGGAAGGGATAGAAACCAGATCGATCATCTTCTCATAAATAGAACTTGGAGAATATCCCTTCTTGATGTGAAAGTAAAAATAGGAGCTGACGTTGGAAGTGACCACCATCTAGTGGTTGCAAATCTAAAAATCAAACTGAGAAAAGCAAACACAACAGGAAAAGGCAAAGAACGATACGACAAGGACAAACTTAAATATCCTAATACAGCCAAAACTTTTACGATAAGTTTGAAGAAAAGGCTTCATGTGACGAGTGATATGGATGATGAGAAACCATGCAATGGAAATGAAATCAACAGCAGATGGAACACTATCAAACACGCCTACTTAGAGACAGCTAAAACATGCTTAGGAACAAAAAGACACAAAAGGAAAGAATGGCTATCAAATGACACGTGGAAAACAATTGAAAAGAGGAAGGAAATTAAGAAAAAAATACTTGATGCAAAATTAAGCAGATTGAAAGAAAGATTGTCAACTGAATACCAGGAGATAAACAAGGAAGTCAAAATATGATATGGATATTGATGTTGATATTGATATTGATATTGGTATTGATACTGATGTTGATATTGATATTGATATTGATATTGATATTGATATTGATATTGATATTGATATTGATATTGATATTGATATTAATGTTGATGTCGATATTGATGTTGATATTGATATTGATATTGATATTGATATTGATATTGATATAAATGTTGATAGTTGATATTGATATTGATATTGATGTTGATGTTGATATTGAGATTGATATTGATGTTGATATTGATATTGATGTTGGTGTTGATATGATATTGATTTTGACGTTGATATTGATATTGCTATTGATATTGATGTTGATATTGATATTAATATTGATATCGATGTCGATGTTGATATTGATATTGATATTGATTGATGTTGATATTGATATTGATATTGATATTGATATTGATTTGATATTGATATTGATGTTGATATTGATATTGATATTGATATTGATATGTTGATGTTGATATTGATATTGATATTGATATTGATATTGATATTGATATTGATATTGATATTGATATTGATATTGATATTGATGTTGATATTGATGTTGATATTGATATTGATATTGATATCGATATTGATGTTGATGTTGATATTGATATTGATATTGATGTTGATGTTGATATTGATATTGATATTGATGTTGATATTGATATTGTTATTGATATTGATATTGATATTGATATTGATATTGATATTGATATTGAGATTAAGAATTGATGATTTAGATTGACTATTGATGTTGATATTGATGTTGATATTGATTGATATTGGAGATTGAAGATTGATGTTGTTATTGATATTGATATTGATATTGATATTGATATTGATATTGATATTGATATTGATTTTTTTTGGTCATTCCTTAAAAATTTGATTTGATCCACAACTGAGGGCGATCTCGAGTTTGTTGATAACTGCTTCAGTGTAACGTCAACGTAGTCCTGCGTTTTCGGTGTATTCTTAATAACCCTTCCTCTTCTTCTTCCTCTTCTTCTTTCTTCTTCTTTCTATGATTTATTTTTCTTTTGTACTCTTCTATACTATCATCTTTGTCGTCCTGCTTGTTCTTCTTCTTCTTCTTCTTCTTCTTCTCCTCCTTCTCCTTCTTCTTCTTCTTCTTCTTCTTCTTCTTCTTCTTCTTCTTCTTCTTCTTCTTCTTCTTCTTCTTTTTCCTTTTCTTTCCCTTCTTCTTCATAATCAATGTTCCATTTCCACACTGTCACCAGTAATTTAAAAATATGACATCCAGCCATTAATTCGGCCCAATGTCAACTGATCAAATTTCATCGCCATTGAACCATAACCTACCTGGACAAAGGGAGGATACATTTTAATCGCAAGATAAATCATGAATTATTATTATTATGTGGTGATCTCAAAGAGAAAGAGGAAGTAAAAAAAAGAATGGGAGAAAAAACTGTGTGTAAAAGTTGACGAGAGGAGAGAAAGAAGTGGTACCTACAGACAGACAGACAACAGCCAACCAGCCGCTTTGCAATTTGACACCAGGGACTTGTTTGTTGTCGTGAGGGTTGTTTTTTTGTCACATTCCTATAAAATTTTATTTGATTTGATCCACAACTGAGGGCGATCTCGAGACAGACAGCTTAGAGACTGGAGAAAGGGAACGAAGGGAGTATGATTTTAAATTTTGCCTAGACGGCCCTGCTAACGGTCAACGAGCACATAGTCCAGACAGACAGACAGGACCTCAGAGACTTTTTATCAGACAGACGTGAGACAGACAGACAGACAGACAGACATACTGAACCAGACTTCCTCTTCTTCTTACATAAGAATTCTATCTTTCATGAACTAGAGATGCACCTCTGTACACAATAAATATGGATTCTGTATAAATCAGACTCATAAACAACCTTAATATTGTACATAAGAAAACTTTTTGTGCATCACACCACAGACATTCCAATAGTTTCTGCTCCTCTCCTGGGATTCTTTATTTCCTATTGATTCCCTGCTTAGAGAAAGCACGGATGCACATTAAAGCAGTGTGGTAGTCATTACTTTCGCTTTCAATGAGAATCAATTACTCTACTTAAGAATTTGTAAAGATATAATATATCATCTGTTATTTTACATTCAAAATACAGAGTTAAAAGTTACGGCACTTTAAAGAAAAAAGAAAGAAAAGAAAAGAAGACACTGTAAAAAATTGTAGGCAACAATTGTTTAGTATCAAAGTCATACATTTTCTTTATTTTGTTCCCTTTTGTTCATTAACTTTCATTCAATTAAAAAAAACAAGCAATTATTTTGTTTCAAAGACGAACAGCGAGGCAAGGGGCATGTCGAAAGTGATGAATAAGGTCATAAGAACGTGAAATAAATATTGAAGCTCCGTAAGAACAAAGATGAGACATATACAAAGGAATAAACAGAACAAAAAATCTCTGAACAGACGGCAGAATCATACCTACTGCCACCTTCGAATTCGGCAGCCATTGCTTCACCATGAAAAGAGAATACCTTTTTTGTTTCATTGAAATTTCCCAACATCCACCATATGTGGTGATCTCAGGTTGAATTAAGAGGAAACAGCAAGATTAAAGGAATGAAGCAGCAACCGCCAACCACCCACAAAGAGAATACACTACCGACCGTAGTTTCATTCATCTAGTGCCCAGAGATTTGTCTTGGTCTATTCAAAGGGGGGTGGGGGGGGGGGGACTCGGCAGTCCAGAGGCAAGGTGTCATCCTCTCATCCAAAAGGTCGTGGGGTTGAGCTTCGCCAATGTATGTAAAATTTCTCTTAAATTTTTTTCGAGTACAATCTACCCCCTGGTCCAGGGAGCTGGATCCTTGCCTAGTCGTATTGGAAACGCGGAAAATAAAAAGGAGGTCCTGTGTACAGATCACAACACTCTGCACGCGTTTAGATCTCTTGAATGTTTACAGGGCAGTCTGGGTAAAATTTAAAAATCCTACCAAGAACCCAGAGATCACCATAGTTATAAATATGGTTAAAATTAAATCAAAATTGTCTATTCAATATGTCTCATCTTTGCTCATACAGGAGGGCTTCAAAATTTATTTATTTAATTCATATCCTTGTTCAGAGTTCACCATAGTTATGAATATGGTTAAAATCAAATCAAAATTGTCTATTCAATATGTCTCATCTTTGCTCATACAGAAGGGCTTCAAAATTTATTTATTTAATTCATGTCCTTGTTAAATGTCGCTTTTATTTCAATATATTTTATAGACAATCAAAATAGCTAACATGCATATATTTAATTTCTTTTCCGTAATTTTCATTTACTGGAGAGTTTATACATCATACATAAAGCATGAAGTATGGTGGTTTGCATATACATATATATATATATATATATAAAACAAAGTGTCGTATCCTAAGGTATATCTCTAATCTTGTATTTAGTAAGTGCATTCATATTAACCATTCATGAAGAGACATATCATTTTCTTACAGAGATACCAAGTACAAAATTCAACATAAAATGCAAGAGATTTGATCATGACTCATGAAGAATTTGTTTCACTGGAATTGACCCATTCAAACATATGTGATGATCTCTAAGTCTACGTGAATTAAGCGGAAAATCAGTAAGAGGAAAGGCAAGATAGTGACGGCAGATTGAAAGGAAATAAATAAGACTTACATGCAGCCCTCATCACCAGCTCCCACTCAAGAGGAAAGCATAGAAGGGGCTATCTATCCTAAAAGAACAAAAAGATGAAATATGAGGCAAATTTTGACCTTTATCACTCAAGCTATCAGATGGAGGGAAATGACCGACCTTGAGAGGGCTCCCAGGCACGATATAGTCCAAATCTAGGTCAAAATTTGTATTATTACACCCCTTACCATAATGAACTTTAATTTACAGAAAAACAAATCAAAACAAGACACTAGTCAAAGAGATTATTATTTGTCTCAAATTCAACAACAACTTTCTGTTGATGAAAGGAGAGAAATCAAGCGCTGTGTCAAATCAATCAGCTAGATCTAGGTCAATGGCAAGGTACCTGAGCTGGTGATAGGGGGTCATATACAACCCTTATAGTCATTAACTTTAATTTACAGAAAAATCAAATCAAAACAAGACACTATTCAAAGAGATTATTATTTGTTTCAAATCAAAGGACAAGTTTCTGGTGATGAAGGGAGATAAATCAATGTGGCGTGTGAAAGCAATCAGCCAGATCTAGCTTAAGGTCAAGGTTAGTGAGCGGGAGATAGAAAACTCACCTGCCCATTTATTTCCTCTTTGACACTACTAATGGGGCATTATATTAATAATAATGTAATGTAAGAAACAGGTGTAAGAGACAGGACAGACCAGTGAAATCTTCTGAAGGTACTGTTTGCTGATGAAACCAAATATAGATCATAGCTACCAACCTTTTCAAATAAAAATAAAGAAAACCTGACTCTGACTACACAAACTAATTCTAATTCTAATTCTAATTCCTAATTAGCATGACAGCGCATAATATTATGATGAAGAAAAGAAAACAATGGAAAGATAAATATTTGTAAGGTGAACATTCCTTTGATCTGTATGTCTGTCCCCTTAATCGTGCCTTTTTTCCTTTTTATGCTAGATCTATAAGATGTAATCTATAATGATTGACTATGAATGAGCCGTCAGCAGGATCAGTCATTTTAACTTTACGCAAAATATCAGCTAGTTAGTAGTATTAGTAACGACACAAGGCAACATAAAGCAACACTAGCTAGTAAGGGCATTGTTAAGAACATACATGCACAAAATGAAAATTATACACACACAAAGTAAGTTTATCTCAAGCAGAGAAAACAGAGATAATAAAGGGAGAAAATTAAATAAATTAACAGTCAGAAAAGTGGGCAAGACATGTACGGATAAAGGATATAAGTTACATGAAGGGAGGCCATGTTTAATTATACTTCCCCCCCTCCCCCGTCTCCTTTCATTTTGGTAAACAATGAAAGAGAGTCAAAGTTCAAGTAAGTTAAAGCTGTCAATATTAGTTCTTGAATACAAAGCGTCTTTATCACTTAACCTTGGTAAATATTTGGTTTCACTTCAGTCCTCCGTAAGCAGTCACCTCTTCATATGCCTGACCAGCTTTTAAAAATGCTGATGGTGATTTGGGCAAGGGAGAGGGGGAAGGGGGGGGGGGTGGTTTGTTGTACATAATACATAACAGGGTCTTAACATTTGTTGTCTTTTCTTCAGCCAATCATGTAAATACAGCATATATCATTATCAATGTAAGTTTTCATTAAAGTGTGCCATCATCAAAGTATGACATCAAACAACTCAATTCTAGACTCCCCTTTTCCAATCACTTTCTTTGTTTCAAAAAAAAAGAAAAAATCTTGTAGTTAGTTTAAAACCAAGAGCAACCCCCAAAAAACTCAATCCGACTGTATATGTCTGACTGTCATTTAAAATTCATACACACAGCTTGACACCATGACATTTCTTAGACCATTATAATCTCAGCAGTAAAACTTTACTGAGCTTGTTTTCTTATTTATAGCACTCATTATATATTTTTTTCTTCTGCTGAAAATGACTTCAAAGCAATAGGGCCATAACTTTGCATTGTGTATAATTTTACACTATGTATGACAATGACAATATTTATCTTTAGGATTGGAATGGAATGTTGTCAACCATTGAACACTTTGAGCAAAAGGTCACACAGCCCTAAATGGAAACATTCAATGTTTAAAATTTGGTTACTAAATTTATGTGCATGCCCTGTCCATCTTGTGTGGTTATCTCAGGGTTTGGCAACATTAAAATTTTTATTTAACAACAATTAAGGGAATTTGAACATGCACAATGTGTACATGAATCTCTTCTGTTTTCAGTTAAGGGCGAGCTTTTAAATTCAGCCTATCTTGGTTCAGGGAATGTGTTTTGTAGCTTTAAACAATTGCAGGAAGTAATGATAAGATTTGTGATGAGAATGTATGATTTTTGGCAAGAGATTTATGATAACATGATAATGAAAGGACAGAGATAGAATAAGGAGAGCCTCGTAGCCACAGGAAAGACCATTCATCCTTCTATTTAAAACAAAGCCAAAGGGGGCAATTTAATAATCAATTATCAAGCTTATTTCCCTCTTTAAAAAGCAACAAACAAAAACAAAACAAAAACAAACAAACCTCCGTACATGACATAAGGCAGTGAAAATTATCAAATCTAGGGCAAGTCTTTCAGATCCATTCTTTATTTGAGGAGGTTAACAAGGTTTACAAATCAAAATTTTTTTATGTTAAGCAGGTAAGGGAATATTCGATCGATTTTGTTACTTGGAATGTTTCATGTAATTCAACAGCAACAGCAGGTGGGAATTGATGAAAACAAAAAGTTGCAGAAATCTTGAGTAGAAAGTGGAGGAGATAAAAACAGACATACATACAAACAACAGACCCCCCCCCCCCCCAAGATACAATGAAATAATTTGGGCAGACAAGTAATTCACATTAACATTTGCAATACACCATTTACAATTCTTTAAATTGTTTTTAACATTTTAAAAAATGACCATATTTTGCTGCATATCCTCCAGAGTACAGTTTAAGTATATTTTTCCATTTTAAGCCATCCTATACTTGTGATGAAAAGCCATGTGAAAGAAAATTGTCCTTTGTATATATATATATATATCGTCGGTGAAATGGTCAAAACAGGCAAGTCTGTGTGAAGTAATGTTTCAGGAAAAGCAAAAACGTAAAAGATCTACATCCTCGAATAAGACTGCAAACACTATGTTATGCTTCTTGGATTTCAATTTAATAACCCTTTTAGTCTTTTGAGTCTAGTGAATGGAAAGAAATAATCAGTTGTGCCCAAGATTGACTTACAACGTCAGAGTTGAACTTTTTGAAAAATTCAAACAAATCCACTACTAGACATATACGGTTAGAGCTTCCAAGGTTGAAAGAAAAACAGAAATCAGCGTTTAGATCATGTGTGTAACTGGCTAGAGTCTTTCTATTAAATCATGTCTGCAAATGGCTAGTCTTTCTATTAAATCATGTGTGTTACTGCCAAGAGCCTTTCTATTAAATCACGTGTGTAACTGGCTAGACTTTCTATTAAATCATGTGTGTTACTGTCTTTCTATTAAATCATGTGTAACTGGCTAGACTTTCTATTAAATCATGTGTGTAACTGGCTAGAGCCTTTCTATTAAATCACGTGTGTAACTGGCTAGTCTTTCTATTAAATCATGTGTGTTACTGGCTAGAGCCTTTGTATTAAATCACATGTGTTACTGCCTAGAGTCTTTCTATTAAATCACGTGTGTGTAACTGGCTAGAGTCTTTGTATTAAATCACATGTGTAACTGGCTATTTTCTAAATCATGTGTGTAACTGGCTAGAGTCTTTCTATTAAATCACGTGTGTAACTGGCTAGAGCTTTTCTATTAGATCATGTGTGTAACTGGCTAGAGTCTTTCTATTAAATCATGTGTGTAACTGGCTAGAGTCTTTCTATTAAATCATGTGTGTAACTGGCTAGAGTCTTTCTATTAAATCATGTGTGTAACTGGCTAGAGCTTTTCTATTAAATCTGTGTGTAACTGCCTAGAGTCTTTCTATTAAATCATGTGTGTAACTGGCTAGAGTCTTTCTATTAGATCATCATGTGTGTAACTGGCTAGAGTCTTTCTATTAAATCATGTGTGTAACTGGCTAGAGTTCTTTAAATCAAATCATGTGTGTAACTGGCTAGAGTCTTTCTATTAAATCATGTGTGTAACTGGCTAGTCTTTCTATTAAATCATGTGTGTAAGTCTGTGCTGGCTAGAGTCTTTCTATTAAATCACGTGTGTAACTGGCTAGAGTCTTTCTATTAAATCATGTGTGTAACTGGCTAGAGTCTTTCTATTAAATCATGTGTGTAACTGGCTAGAGTCTTTCTATTAAATCATGTGTGTAACTGGCTAGAGTCTTTCTATTAAATCACGTGTGTAACTGGCTAGAGTCTTTCTATTAAATCATGTGTGTAACTGGCCTTTCTATTAAATCATGTGTGTAACTGGCTAGAGTCTTTCTATTAAATCACGTGTGTAACTGGAGTCTTTCTATTAAATCACGTGTGTAACTGGCTCTTTCTATTAAATCACGTGTGTAACTGGCTAGAGCCTTTCTATTAAATCATGTGTGTAACTGGCTAGAGTCTTTCTATTAAATCACGTGTGTAACTGGCTAGAGTCTTTCTATTAAATCACGTGTGTAACTGGCTAGAGCCTTTCTTTCTATTAAATTTCATTAAATCATGTGTGTAACTGGCTAGAGTCTTTCTATTAAATCATGTGTGTAACTGGCTAGAGTCTTTCTATTAAATCATGTGTGTAACTGGCTAGAGTCTTTCTATTAAATCATGTGTGTAACTGGCTAGAGTCTTTCTATTAAATCATGTGTGTAACTGGCTAGAGCCTTTCTATTAAATCATGTGTGTAACTGGCTAGAGTCTTTCTATTAAATCATGTGTGTAACTGGCTAGAGTCTTTCTATTAGATCATGTGTGTAACTGGCTAGAGTCTTTCTATTAGATCATGTGTGTAACTGGCTAGAGTCTTTCTATTAAATCATGTGTGTAACTGGCTAGAGTCTTTCTATTAGATCATGTGTGTAACTGGCTAGAGTCTTTCTATTAAATCATGTGTGTAACTGGCTAGAGTCTTTCTATTAGATCATTTGTGTAACTGGCTTTCTATTAGATCATGTGTGTAACTGGCTAGAGTCTTTCTATTAGATCATATTGTATTAAATCATGTGTGTAGAGTCTTTCTATTAGATCATATGTGTAACTGGCTAGAGTCTTTCTATTAGATCATGTGTGTAACTGGCTAGAGTCTTTCTATTAGATCATATGTGTAACTGGCTAGAGTCTTTGTATTAGATCATATGTGTAACTGGCTAGAGTCTTTCTATTAGATCATATGTGTAACTGGCTAGAGTCTTTGTCTTTCTATTAAATCATGTGTGTAACTGGCTAGAGTCTTTGTATTAGATCATATGTGTAACTGGCTAGAGTCTTTCTATTAGATCATATGTGTAACTGGCTAGAGTCTTTCTAATCATATGTGTAACTGGCTAGAGTCTTTGTATTAGATCATTTCTATTATTAGATCATGGCTAGAGTGTTTGTATTAGTAACTGTCTTTCTAGATCATGTGTTCTTTTATTAGATCATATGTGTAACTGGCTAGTCTTTCTATTAAATCATGTGTGTAACTGGCTAGAGTCTTTCTATTAGATCATGTGTGTAACTGGCTAGAGTCTTTCTATTAGATCATGTGTGTAACTGGCTAGAGTCTTTCTATTAGATCACGTGTGTAACAGGCTAGTCTTTCTATTAGATCATGTGTGTAACTGGCTAGAGTCTTTGTATTAAATCATGTGTGTAACTGGCTAGTCTTTCTATTAGATCATGTGTGTAACTGGCTAGAGTCTTTCTATTAGATCAAGTGTATAACTGGCTAGACTTTCTATTAGATCAAGTGTATAACTGGCTAGACTTTCTATTAGATCAAGTGTGTAACTGGCTAGAGTCTTTCTTTTAGATCATGTGTATAACTGGCTAGACTTTCTATTAGATCAAGTGTATAACTGGCTAGACTTTCTATTAGATCAAGTGTGTAACTGGCTAAAGTCTTTCGAGGCATCAATAGTTATAAAAACACAAAACAAGCATGCATTTGATCATTTGAAGGACAAATCTCATATCCCATACATCATGGAATTACGCGAGTAGACAGTTTCACCGACAATATCAATAGATATATATAACATATATATATATATATATAAACATATATATATATTATCATTTATATAATATTATATATCAAATCAACAAATGTAAAGGAACTAATTTGATGGTTCTTTTTTAACTAGAGCTTGTCAACTCTTGCCACCCTAAAAGTTGGATTAGAGCTGAAGTAATCTGCAGTTGCGATTTACCATTTCATGTCAAAGACACCATCACTCCATCCAGTTTCCTTAAGGCTACCATGGACTGAGTTTAAAAAAAGGCAACCTAGAGTAAATATGACCTCATTTAGTCGGATAGAAAGCCTGAATCGGATATTCTTGTATAATGTTCGTAGGGACACAAATTGTATCCCAGCACCTATACCCCTCTCCTCTTTTCCCATTTGTATTACTGTTCCATTAACTTTATGAAGCATGAATATAAAGCAAAATAATAATAAAAATAGCCCACTTAAAGAATCCAAATCTTGCTGAAAATTTAGATAGCACGCTACACTTTCTTCTATCAGACTTTCATTCTCATATGCACACTGCACACATAAGCAGTTGTATTGACTCAGTACAGCATGCTGGCATATCAGTCTCTCTATCATCAAAGTCAGTGTGCTTCATAGTTTACCCTGAAATAAAGTGTGATGGCTAGACTGATGACACCTTACCAATAAATAATAACTTCAGACATAATTCTTAAATAATAATGATAATAATAATACGACATTATTGATTACACGTAGCGAAAGCGAGCGAAAAAGGGAAGCAAAGCTACATAATATTTCTGCTTGTTTACACTAATACACATATTACATAAGAAAGAGAAAGGGGTCAACATTATGCATCATTTTATTACAAACTGTGTGCGTGTTGGTTGATACCACAATGTCGTCATAATGTGTGTAAGTAGCCGAGAGTGTATAAAAGTGAGCGGGTGAAGATAAAGTTAAAACTTTTGCATAAACCAATTACGCGACAAAGACCCTCAAGCACACAAGAGTGAGTTAGCCAATCAATTACTTATATATGTACATACTTCAATATTTCAAGCCTTGGGGATAACGTAGTGTGCGCCAATGTACATATTTTAATATTTCAAATATTTCAAGCCTTGGGGTAACGTGGTGTGCACCAATTGTACACATTTCAAGCCTTGGGGGTAACATAGTGTGCGCCAATGTACATATTTCAATATTTCAAGCCTTGGGGGTAACATAGTGTGCGCCAATGTACATATTTCAATATTTCAAGCCTTGGGGGTAACGTGGTGTGTGCCAATGTACATTGCATCATCAATGTAACATCTGAATACATGGGTTATATAATATCTTTGCTGTCGGCCGCTATCCATGCATAGAGCATTTCACAACTTTTGAGTAAGACCTGAAAAACCATTTTGCAAATAGCGGTTGAAAAAAAGTTCACACACCGCACATAGAGCATAATATAATATGGAGACAATGGGCAAAGTGATTTTTGAATGTCTGGGAAAGAGTATGTTCCCCCCCATCCCCATCCCCCCCCCAAATAAAATAAAATTTGTACCATACACGGATAGTGACCTGTAGCAGTGATACATATATATGCACATGAAATAATTTGTGTAGAAACAATAATATAACATACACACATATTATGTAATTGTGTGTGTAAACATATATTACATACAATTATCTCAATGTCATGTCAGTAGTAAATCACAAGCCATTTAAAGATTGCTTGTCAAGGGACAACCTTCCGTTTTGTTCTTCTCTGAATGATCCATTTGTCATACAGCAGACACTAGAAAATACATACATACACACATACATACATAACAAACAACAACAGCATCATTATGTACAAAGTCTTCTATAATAAAAAATATAGGTAAGGCAAAGGGTGTGTATTGTTTTACTGTTTATAACTATTATCATTATCATTACACTCATTTTTCTCATTTTCTGGTTAAAACTGATTTGCCAATTTCTATCTCTTTCTGTTTCACAATGCCCCCCCCCCCCCCCCCCTCCCTCCTCCTCTCTCTCTCTCTAGGAGCATTTCACAAACACACAAAGGTCATTCAACGCAAAAATTATACATCTAGCTTCAAGATGCTTCCCTTTTACAATGCTTTCAATCAACAGCAAGTTATCAAGATCATGTTTGACCGTTTTTTTGGGAGGCAGATGTTAATAAGAGAGGAGAGGAACGTGCGTTTTCACGCACCAGAAGAGGACAATGCCAAATGCTGTGAGAACATAAAAGGAGGCATACATGCCATATCAAACAATGTAATGCAAATGCCTTGATTGACCACTGGTGGTAAGATGATGGATGAAATGTCGGGCAAATATAAAACTGTACTCACTGGTTCCATCAAATATACTCTGCTAAGTGATATATACAAAACTACAAGGCATATATATATATATATATATATGTTTTTTTCTACTATGTTGTGATCCTTTCAATATCTTGCACAATGAAATGATAACTCTCAGTCAATGACATTTTATAACGGCAAATATCCCGGCATGGAACAATATCCGAACAGCTCTCAACAACATAATTCACATGATTTTATTTCTTTTGATTTAATTTTGGCTTTTTCTTGTCGTTTGCAATTTTGTCAACTTTAAATCAAATCGAAAGTTTTTTAATATCTCCAAACTGAAATTCAAAATTAACCTTGCACTTAGTACATAACAAAATATAACAATTTTGTTTTTAAAAATATAATATTATCAATTCTTTCATAATCATCGGAAAGGCATTTATTTTTCGTATAAATAAAATAATTTATTACATAATGCCTGCAAAGGCGTTGGCTCTATCACTCTCCTCTCACACAGTCTCTTGAACTGAATACATGTACATTCATGGGTCCAATTTCAAATGGATATATATGATACAGTATGAAAACAACAACAATATAATTCACTATTTGCTGGTCCCATGCAGGAAAACAAATTTAAAAACAGTTTCATAAAACAAATAAAATATGTTAAGTACACAAGAAAGAAATTCACTGTTCAGGTGAGATGAAAGAAAATGACGTCCCTTCATTCCGGGGGAAGATATTGAATTCTTTCTCAAATATTTTTCTAAATGTTTTTCCAGAATTCATTATAAATTAGACTAAGAAAGAACCCCATACATAATATGGAAAAGATATAGACTCCCAGGTCCAAAGCATGAAAGGACATGATACAGTGAAAACCTCTCTAATCGGGAACCCAGGTAATCGAGAAACCCGGCTAATCGGGACAATTTCACGATCCACCAAGAGTTCCGATTAGACAGGTTCCACTGAACACGTTATGGGTTAGTTCATTCAGGAATGATTTCATTGTTGCACATGCACAGTTTGTCATCAGTTTCAAAATGGTCAACAGAATGGCAATTACGTCAATGAGCAGGCAATCTGTCTATGAGGTATAAAATTTTGTTCCAGAAGGAAACAATTAATAGTTATAAAATATGAGATTGAGATATTATCTTTCATGGTAATTCAATCAGTTTAGGTGGGTTTCCGATGGAATGTCTAGCAAAAGGTCAAAGTGTAAAGATAACAAAGGACTGGCTTGTCTTGCAGTCATAAACTTGTTCAGATGTAAAAACGTACTTTCAAAAAATACAAATAAATATGGGCTTGAGGGTGGGAATTCTTTAAAAAAATGTATCATTCTCAGTAGCAGAATAACATTTGTGGAAATGTTTTAATTTTTTTTTTATTGTACTAAGAGGCACCTCACAGAAACTTACAGGATATCTCTCAAATTTGTTATCTATTGTTGGTTCCGTAGAACTATTGTGTCCTTACAACACATCAGATGATTTTGGAGCTGTAGTCATTGTCAATTATACTTTCACACACACACAAACACACACACAAAATAAAAAGAAAAAAAAAAAGAGCCAAATTCGGTCTACATCTGTCACAGATTTAAAAATAAAGATAAAGATGGATTTATAGTCTGTATCCTCGCACAAGTGCAGGCTCACCGACTGTACATCATTTATCCCCCAGTACGCCATTTCATTCAAAGTTCTTCTCAACTCCCTGGCGAGCATACAATACCCAAACCTGTTGGGCTTTTCGTACTAACACTATGACAAGATCTTTCTCTACACAACACTATGATTCAGCTACAACGCCTCATAATTTCACTTGTATATTATCCTTTACTTCAGATTTTTTTCCAGCTAAGAGATTTAGATTTAAAGCCTTTTTTCTCAAAACAAGTTGATGTGTGATTGGGACAATGTCATTCTGAGCCGACAACGACAATATCAGGGCAAAACTGTCTTTGGTCATAAGCACTTGGCCTATGGATGAGGGTTACGTAAGGGTTAAGGGAGGGCAGCCATAGAGACGATATGGTTCCGACTGCCATTTATAATAATATAGATATTACAAAAGTCCTCAACATTTATATAGATTCCTTCCTTCATGCCTGCATGCCCAAAAACAAACCCTCGCGTTGAGCACAAGAGGCTGAGGCAAGGAGGCTGGCGATGAAGGCCAAGACCATTACACCTGGTAGGCCCTACCTTGACAATGCATGTTCAGAAAGATACCAACAACAACAACAAATCCATCTTTACAGTGAAGTCATTCGTGTAAAGCTGTAAGTTTGAGCTAGGGATGTGTTTTACAACGGGGAAATGTGGAAAGTATTGAATGAGTAACAGGTAACATGGAGTCGGCAACAAAGCAACAAAGAAATGAAACCTGGAAGGAGCTGGGAGCTGTTCAGGATACCTGCAGGAGCTGGACAAGGACACCTCAGGAGCTGGACGTCACCACCTCATGTCACCACCTACAGGAGCTGGACGTCAAGGACACCTGCAGGAGCTGGACGTCACACCTGACTGGACGTCAAGGACAAGACCTGGACGTCAAGGACACCTACAGGATCTGGACGTCACTGACACCTACAGGACCTGGACGTCAAGGACACCTGCAGGAGCTGGACATCAAGGACACCTACCAGGACCTGGACGTCAAGGACACCTACAGGACCTAGATGTCAAGGACACCTGCAGGAGCTGGACATCAAGGACACCTACAGGAGCTGGAATCAAGGACACCTACAGGACCTGCCTGGAAGTCAAGGACACCTACAGGACCTGGACATCAAGAACACCTACAGGACCTAGACGTCAAGGACACCTACAGGACCTGGACGTCAAGAACACCTGCAGGAGCTGGCCATCAAGGACACTTACAGGAGCTGGACGTCAAGGACAAACTACAGGAGATGGATGTCAAGGACACCTGCAGGAGCTGGATGCCAAGGACACTTACAGGACCTGGATGTCAAGGACACCTGCAGGAGCCAGACGCCAAGGACACCTGCAGGAGCTGGACGTCAAGGACACCTGCAGGAGCTGGATGTCAAGGACACCTGCAGGAGCTGGATGTCAAGGACACCTGCAGGAGCCAGACGCCAAGGGCACCTGCAGGAGCTGGACGTCAAGGACACCTGCAGGAGCTGGATGTCAAGGACACCTGCAGGAGCTGGACGTCAAGGACACCTGCAGGAGCAGGATGTCAAGGACACCTGCAGGAGCTGGACATCAAGGACACCTGCTGGTGCTGGACATCAAGGACACCTGCAGAGGCTGGACATCACAGTTTGAGTATCACAATATCACACAGCACCTCTCTTTCTCAGTATCCTCTCCGCCAACCACTAGGGAGTTAGGAGGCGCCACATACCGTCGTAGCTGCCCATCTCTGAGGCTATCAGCTCTTGGCCCAACCGGGTTCGAAGTAGTAGAAACACTAGGAGTAATGGTGGCAGCTGGGGTTGTTGTGTTGTTGTTGTTGTTGTATCCGTTCTTGGCCTTGTCCATCATTGGCGGCGGGTAGAATTTCTGTTGAGCTTGTGGTTGCTGTTGTTGTTGTTGGCGAATGGAGCCAGCAGATGGACCCGTCCGTCGCGTCCTGTCCGCCACTTTTTCCAGGAACATGTTCTGAAAATGGGAATCCAATTCTACTTTCTGCGGATCTCTCTCCTCAACACGGCCATTTTTCTGCGGATTGGCATTACCCATGGCCGCGGCCTGGGCCACAGATTTGGGCATTGTTTTGGTGAGGATGCTGGTGGGAGGTTTAGAGTTTTCAGATCCAGCGACATTGTCTGACGGCTGCCGGGCAAATTAGACGCCGCCTGCGGGTGGGCAGAAGGAGGTTTGGCGGCCGGTTGGTCATCAAAAGTGATGGTCACGTCATCAATATTTGTTGCCGGTAGATGTTCTCTCTCTTCATCTACTTCCTGAAAGTATAAAACAACAAAACAAAGTCAAGAGCGAGTCAACTGTTGAAAAGAAGACAGAGAACTTTAAAAACAAACAAAAAGCTCTTGGTGTCATTGGATTTTCGACCTAGCCGATTAAAATATCCACATGTAAGCTTTCACCGCAATGTCACGTTTCCGTAGATCCTTATTAATTTTGTGTTCCACATTGAACCATGGAAAATAGGGACATGAAACAGATGTTAAAGACTCATGGGGATAAAAAGAAGACAAATACAAAGGGACAAACTCCTAAATAAAAAATGGGCCTCTGACAGAATCAAATCTGTGACATCCACGTCGGCATCCATTATTGAGGGAACCCATCACAGCACCCATGGCTGGAAAGTGTATCTTCGACCCAAACAACGACACTGCGATTTTGATTTGATTTCATTTGATTTACCCACATCCACAACTAAGATGATCTCAGGGTTTTTGGTAAGATATTTAATTTGACCCGGGACTGCTCTGTGAACAGTCAAGGGATCTTTAACTTCTTGCACAGAGTGTTGTGATCTGCACACGGGACCTCCTGTTTACCAGCCGTCTCGATGGGATTAAGTGTCAATGGTGCACATAGAGTTTTTTACTTTTAAACCAGAGATAATAAGGGATAATAATATATTCTATACTAGATGTTACATATCATTTCAAACTATGGTATACAGTTCTGTACCTTCACTACATATGAGAATAATATTAACCTTTGATTTCCATAAAGAAACAAGAGACAACTTCATCCGACTAAAACACAAATATCAAGTCAGCATCTTCCGAAGACTTCGAACACATATAATGCAGTTAATTGTGCAACTGAACAGAATAAAAACCTCGACATGCCCTAGTACCGTGCCCTTACCGCAATGTCCTCTTCATCTTGTAAAAGCCGCAGTCCAAAGTGCAATGCTTCTTCGTGCGCCTCTTTCTTAAACAAATTGCTCTTTTCTCCTCTCACACTGGACCTCCTCATTGAAGTGCTGGTGAATGAAGAGAGAGAAAAAAGAGGAGCGCAAAAGAAATAAGAATAAGTCAGGTGAAATTATAATTGGTTCATTTGACATGAAATTAAGTTTCTAATTATTACACTTTATTATGAAAAATAGTCGTTGCCATAGATCAATTAAGCCGTTTGAAGTGATGACAGGAAAATAATAAATGTTGACAGTAGTTGACAGTAGTGATGATGACTTTAATAACAATAAGAAGAAAATTCATTGACGAAGACGATGATGTTGTTAATGATGATGAAGAAGATCATAACATCCAATAAATTGATAATGATGAAACATAATGGTAACATTAGTGTAATATCATTACTGACATGTTTACATGTTAATAACAATAAAACAATAGCAACGACAATAGTGTTAACTGTTAAATACTGTTAACAATAAAACAATAAAATATTTGAATAATAGTATTGCTAAAAAAATCTTTTTATAATAATTACAATTAATGTTAACAACTTATCATTTATAACAAATTATGATATTAGTATTAATATTCAGAATAAAAATGTTGATGTCTGCATGCTCAAGACAAGGTTATAATGAAAGTAGGAAATTAAGAAAAGGAAAAATATCACAAAATAGATAGGTGATTTATCAATAGACATGTATATAAATATACTGGGAAGACACATAATGTATCTCCTATAAAGGGAATTATATATATATATATATATTCACATATATATAAAGCATGATCAGAAAATGAGGAACTACAAGTTATATTAAGTAATGAATCAGCTGATGAGTAAATCTATGTCACTGTTGTGACAAAACCTAGGGGGATAATAATATATTCTATGCTAGATGTTACATATCATTTCAAACTATGGTATACAGTTCTGTACCTTCACTACATATGAGAATAATATTAACCTTTGATTTCCATAACGGTTGAACAACTTTCTCGAGAAAACCTACCCCAACCCCCCCCCCCCCCTTCCTAGTCCAGGTAGGTGGATCGATACCTAGTGCCATCGGAGACAATCCGATCAAAAAGGAGGTCCCGTGTGCAGATCACAACACTCTGTGCACGTTAAAGAGCTCTTGGCTGTTTACAAAACAGTCATGGCAAAATTTAAAAAATATACCACAACACACCCCCCCCCCTGAGATCACCTTAGTTGTAGATGTGGGTAAAATCAAATATAATTAAGCGTCCTTCGGGTAATTTGCGTTTTGTTGTTGTTGTTGATGTCTTGATGATGAAGTTAGTGATGTCACGTCATCGACGCAAAACTGGTCAATTAATAAAACTGGTCAATTAATAAAACTGGTCAATTAATGAAACTGGTCAATTAATAAAACACAACGTACTTAATATCGGTAGCCAGATTGGCTATACTGTCATCGTTGCAAGAGTGACTGTGTTGGTGTGTACACACATAAATAATAATAACAATAACAATAATAATAATAATAATAATAATAATAATAATAATAATAATAATAATAATAATAATAATAATAATAATAATAATAATAATACCGCCAGAGAAAAAATACCCATGAAAGTGATGTAAAAAAATAAAAATAACCCAAGTCGTTTTAGGTGATGCAATCGCCAAAGAAACAGAACAAACAGAAACTAGAAAACAA
>JAXRKP010000038.1:207500-270000 GCA_037039925.1 Doris montereyensis | reverse complement strand
GAGAGAGAGAGAGAGAGAGAGAGAGAGAGAGAAGAGAGAGAGAGAGAGAGACAGACAGACAGACAGAGAGACAGAGAGAGACAGAGAGAGAGAGAGAGAGAGAGAGAGAGACCCAGACAGACAGTAACAGACCTAGACAGAGACAGACAGACAGACAGAATAATCATTGTCAACCACTGACACACATATAGCTTGTTTTACCACAGTGTTGCCATTCTCTGATCCAACCAAAGGCAGATATATTCTTTGGTGTGTTTTTAAAATATCGTAATGATTCATATCTTAAAACAACTCCTTTGTATTTAGTTTATTTTGTAGCTTTGTAAATACTTCTGCGCCTATAACTAACTAACTAACCAACTAACTAACTAACTAACTAACTAACTAACTAACTAACTAACTAACTAACTCTCTGTCTCTGTCTGTCTCTCTCTGTCTCTGTCTCTGTCCCTCTGTCTCTCTCTCTCTCTCTCTCTCTCTCTCTCTCTCTCTCTCTCTCTCTCTCTCTCTCTCTCTCTCTCTCTCTCTCTCTCTCTCTCTCTCTCTCTCTGTCTGTGTCTGTGTGTGTGTGTGTGTGTGTGTGTGTGTACACGTGCAGGCTTGGAAGTATTGACGCATCAGATTGTTCCACTATGTGGAATGCTCATGAAACATTTGACAATTATTATGAATTAATATCCCTCATACCCATACACCGGAAGGTAGAATGGGAGCTAATGAGAGGATAAAACAACCAGCTCCTTATGCAGGCCTACATTTGCTGAAGAGGGCATGGCTTCTAATATTATATCAACGATCCGCTCTGTTGCTCTCTTTCTTTCTTTCTTTCTTTCTTTATCAGTTCCCATTGTACTTTCCGGTGTATGAGTTTAGATGCCCGAAATGATCTTTCTCGAGGCTGCCCTGTCATGACATTTTCTGTTTCCTTCTGTAAAGGTTAAATTTCTTTGCTTCAGTGCCTCTTTATTTATAATTATTATTATTATTATTATAATTATTATTATTATTATTTCCACTTACACCGAGGTCTGTCTTGTTGTCTTTTATCTTGGGATTTAGCATTGTATACTGATCTAACTATTCTCTTTTTCATTCCTTTTGTTTACATGCTCAAGCCATGTCAGTTGATTTGTTTCTATCTAGTCTTTATGCCATCTGCTTTAGTTGTGTTTCTGATATCGTCTCTTTTAGTTTTCCCTACTACTCTTCTTAGATATTTCATTTCTTAGATATTACATTTTCGATATTACATTTTCTTTTTTAGTTTTCCCTACTACTCTTCTTAGATATTTCATTTCGTCTCTTTTAGTTCTCCCTACTACTCTTCTTAGATATTTCATTTCGGCTGCCTGCACTCTGCTGTATTCCGTCCTACCGTCTAAGGTCCAAGTTTCAAGGTAAATACAGACTCACGGACCTAAAAAGGGTTTCCTTAAAAAATACACGTATCCCTCATCGCACACCGTACTTTTCAAGGTAAATACAGACTCACAGACCCAAAAAGGGTTTCCTTTAAAAAATCATGTATCCCTCATCGTACGCACACCATACTTTTCAAGGTAAGTACAGACTCACGGACCCAAAGCCCAAATGACGTAACCAAATACGTTCTTTACGCACAGGTTCGCAGCTATGCAATTACGCTTGCTACGTCGTTTCTGGCCTAGATGGGTTGGGTTTTTTTACAAAGGGGTGACTCACAGTTCTACGGTGTATGGTCCTAACTAGCATATTTGACTGTTTTGAAAGTTACAATCGTTGTACACATATTCACAGCCATCAATTGATTTTTTTTTTTTACTGTTATTGTTCTGTCTCACGACAACAAAATTGTAACCAAAATTCGATCCTCACGACAACAAAATTGTAACCGAAATTCAATCCTCACGACAACAAAATTGTAACCGAATTTCGATCCTCACGACAACACAAAATTGTAACCGAAATTCAATCCTCACGACAACAAAATTGTAACCGAAATTCAATCCTCACGACAACAAAATTTAACAATTTCGATCCTCACGACAACACAAAATTGTAACCGAAATTCAATCCTCACGACAACAAAATTGTAACCGAAATTCAATCCTCACGACAACAAAATTGTAACCGAAATTCAATCCTCACGACAACAAAATTGTAACCGAAGTTTGGTCTCACGACAACACAAAATTGTTTAATTTCGAAATTCAATACACTCAAGACAACAAAATTGTAACCGAAAATAAATAAATTGTAACAACATAATAATATATATGTGTGTGTGTGTAAACATTTTATGTAATCTACAAAATCGTGTTCAATTTTTTTATTTTTTTTTACTGTAAAGCGCCATCAAGCGTTTCGATGGATGAAATTTCATCAACAGATGTATTACTACATCACGTACATAAAATGTACTAATTTTGCTCAAAATAGGACTCATAATGTATAGTATGATTTCATTTTATTATTCTGAGTTTAAGAACTAAATTGTAACACGGGTCGAAAGGTCACGATATATGGTGTCATTAGGAAAACACTCACTGGTGCAATCAGCCGTCATAATTAATTCCGGATATTATTTCTTTTGAGTTGAGGCCAAGTGGGCAACACGCGTAATTTTGGATGAGAAGACGCTCATCAATTTGATGTATTAACCATAAATCACGTAAAAAATGTAACTAACATTTTTGTGTTTTAATTTTTGTTTTATTGTCGATAACATTTCTAAGGACACTACTACTACTAATAATAGGGTTTGTAATAGATCTGAATGTTTTCAGCCCTCCAAGGCCAAAACAGCTCGTAGTTTTATTTGGGTTACAAGGCCTAAATAGCTAGTGGGTTTATATAGGGTTGCACGGCCTAAATAGCGAGTGGTTTAAAGGTTGCACGGCCTAAATAGCTATGGCGTTTATTAGAGTTAATAACCTAAATAGCAGTGGGTTTATATAGGGTTGCACGGCCTAATTAATTCCGGTGATTATTACATGACCAAATCTGTGGGTTTACATAGAGTTGAGGCCAAATAGCAGTGGGTTTAATTTTGTTTTAACCTAAATAGCGAGTGGGTTTAAACTGCAATTTTATATAGAGTTACAAACCTAAATAGCGAGTGGGTTTAATAGGGTTGCACGGCCTAAAACTAGTGGGTTTATATAGAGTTACATAACCTAAATAGCGAGTTTTGTTTATATAGGGTTACATGGCCTAAATAGCTAGTCCCCCCCCCCTAGAGTTACTAACCTAAATAATAATGGGTTTGTAATAGATCTGAATAGCGAGTTTTATAGGGTTACATGGCCAAAACAGCTAGTGGGTTTTATTTGGGTTACATGGCTCAAATAGCTAGTGGGTTTATATAGGGCTGCATGGCCTAAATAGCCAGTGGGTTTATATAGGGTTACATGGCCTAAATAGCTAGTGGGTTTATATAGGGCTGCATGGCCTAAATAGCTAGTGGGTTTATATAGGGCTAGGCTTAGCTAATGGGTTATAAGGGCCTGGCTCAAATAGCTAGTGAGATTATTATGGTTACGTGTCCAAATAGCTAGTGGGTTTATATAGGGGCTACATGGCCTAAATAGCTAGTGGGTTTATATAGAGTTACATGGCCTAAATAGCTAGTGGGTTTATATAGGGCTGCATGGCTCAAATAGCTAGTGGGTTTATATAGAGTTACATGGCCTAAATAGCGAGTGGGTTTATATAGGGTTACATGGCTCAAATAGCTAGTGGGTTTATATAGGCTGCATGGCTCAAATAGCTAGTGGGTTTATATAGGGCTACATGGCTCAAATAGCTAGTGGGTTTATATAGGGCTACATGGCTCAAATAGCTAGTGGGTTTATATAGGGCTACATGGCCCAAATCGCTAATGGGTTTATATAGCGCTACATGGCTCAAATAGCTAGTGAGATTATTATGGTTACGTGTCCAAATAGCTAGTGGGTTTAGTATGGCTACATGATAGCTAGTGGGTTTAGTGTGACTACATGGCTCAAATAACCCTTTCCTATCACGTTTGTCGCTTCTTATCTTGGCGGTGCTGGCTCCAAAAAGAATAGATCTATATACGATGTAAGAACAAATTTAGAAGATAAATAAATAACAGGTTATGCTTCGTCACTTTCGGTTTGATATCACACCTGACTTTCACCCGCCAACAGCCTTTGTTATAACGACTCGTTGCTCGTGGTTTGCAAAGCTATTCCTCACTTCAATTTATTTTCCCTGTCTTCCTCGACCTCCCAAGCTTACTTTAACCTTTGTGTCCTCACAAGAGCTACACAATTTGTTTTCTCCGTTATCATTTTGAATGCGCTATCGGTTGTCTGTAGTACTTACATGACTGTGAATCTACTCTGTCTGTCTGTCTATCTGTCTCTCCCTCCCAATTACCCCTCTCTCTCTCTCTCTCTCTCTCTCTCTCTCTCTCTCTCTCTCTCTCTCTCTCTCTCTCTCCTCTCTCTGTCTCTGTGTCTATCTATCTGTCTGTCTGTCTGTCTGTCTCTCTCTCTGTGTCTCTCTCTGTGTCTGTCTGTCTGTCTCTCCCTCCCTCCCCCCCCCTCTGTCTGTCTGTCTGTCTCTCCTCTCTCTCTCCTCTCCCCTCTCTCTCTCTCTCTCTCTCTCTCTCTCTCTCTCTCAGGCAGACCCTGACTGACGACAGCGATAGTGAGCTTTTGACATGATAGCACGTGACGTGTTGTCTTTCACATCATCACAGCAGTCTATTTTTTTTCCTCCAGTGACGAAAAGGCGGCGCTGTGCGTACAACACCAGTTCCCTTTCAGTTTCCATTAACCTCCATCTTCTCATCTTACATTATACAGCGGCTCCCGGCCGCCCTCTGGCGGGGCTTCCTTCCTTCGTAATCCCTTTGAGCGGATCACTAGTATTACTTTTGGTACTTAACTTTAACATAGTACACATCAATTTGTACAAAGCAAGGTGTATTTAATGGCAAACCGCTAGTAGTGAGATGAAGAAGACCAAAAAGGCCAAAGGGTAATGTTCAAAACAACTAACAACATCATGAACATATTTCTGCCCCCGCCCCTACAATAAACCACTAGTGTCAGAGACATACAAGAATTCACGACAGTAAACCACTAATGTCAGAGACATATAAGATGTCACTACAATAAACCACTAGTGTCAGAGACATACAAGAATTCACGACAATAAACCACTAGTGTCAGAGACATATAAGAGGTCACGACAGTAAACCACTAGTGTCAGAGACATACAAGAATTCACGACAATAAACCACTAGTGTCAGAGACATACAAGAATTCACGTCAATAAACCACTAGTGTCAGCGACATACAAGAATTCACGACAGTAAACCACTAGTGTCAGAGACATACAAGAATTCACGACAATAAACCACTAGTGTCAGAGACATACAAGAATTCACGACAATAAACCACTAGTGTCAGAGACATACAAGAGGTCACGACAGTAAACCACTAGTGTCAGAGACATACAAGAATTCACGACAGTAAACCACTAGTGTCAGAGACATATAAGATGTCACTACAATAAACCACTAGTGTCAGAGACATATAAGATGTCACTACCATAAACCACTAGTGTCAGAGACATACAAGAATTCACGACAGTAAACCATTAGTGTCAGAGACATACAAGATGTCACTACAATAAACCACTAGTGTCAGAGACATATAAGAGGTCACTACAATAAACTACTAGTGTCAGAGACATACAACAGGCCACGACAATAAACCGTTAGTGTCAGAGACATACAAGAGGTCACGACAGTAAACCACTAGTGTCAGAGACATACAAGAGGCCACGACGATAAACCACTAGAGAGACATATAAGACCATGACAGTAAACCACTAGTGTCAGAGACATACAAGAGGTCACTACAATAAACCACTAGTGTCAGAGACATACAAGATGTCACTACGATAAACCACTAGTGTCAGAGACATACAAGATGTCACTACAATAAACCACTAGTGTCAGAGACATACAAGATGTCACTACAATAAACCACTAGTGTCAGAGACATACAAGATGTCACTACAATAAACCACTAGTGTCAGAGACATACAAGATGTCACTACAATAAACCACTAGTGTCAGAGACATACAAGATGTCACTACAATAAACCACTAGTGTCAGAGACATACAAGATGTCACTACAATAAACCACTAGTGTCAGAGACACAAAGATGTCACTACAATAAACCACTAGTGTCAGAGACATACAAGATGTCACTACAATAAACCACTAGTGTCAGAGACACACAAGATGTCAC
Organism: Doris montereyensis; assembly: GCA_037039925.1. Taxonomy (NCBI): domain Eukaryota; kingdom Metazoa; phylum Mollusca; class Gastropoda; order Nudibranchia; family Dorididae; genus Doris; species Doris montereyensis. The sequence goes on along the minus strand of JAXRKP010000038.1, from coordinate 263,726 downwards.
TACAATAAACCACTAGTGTCAGAGACACACAAGATGTCACTACAATAAACCACTATGTCAGAGACATACAAGATGTCACTAGTAAACCACAGAGACACAAGATGTCACTACAATAAACCACTAGTGTCAGAGACATACAAGATGTCACTACAATAAACCACTAGTGTCAGAGACATATAAGATGTCACTACTATAAACCACTAGTGTCAGAGACATACAAGAGGTCACTACAATAAACCACTAGTGTCAGAGACATACAAGAGGCCACGACAGTAAACCACTAGTGTCAGAGACATACAAGATGTCACGACAATAAACCACTAGTGTCAGAGACATATAAGAGGCCACGACAATAAACCACTAGTGTCAGAGACATACAAGAGGCCACGACAGTAAACCACTAGTGTCAGAGACATACAAGATGTCACTACAATAAACCACTAGTGTCAGAGACACACAAGATGTCACTACAATCAACCACTAGTGTCAGAGACATACAAGAGGCCACGACAATAAACCACAAGTGTCAGAGACATACAAGAGGTCACTACAATAAACCACTAGTGTCAGAGACATACAAGAGGCCACGACAATAAACCACAAGTGTCAGAGACATACAAGAGGCCACGACAATAAACCACTAGTGTCAGAGACATACAAGAGGTCACTACAATAAACCACTAGTGTCAGAGACATACAAGATGCCACTACAATAAACCCCTAGTGTCAGAGACACACAAGAGGACATCACTACAATAAACCACTAGTGTCAGAGACATACAAGAGGTCATAGTGTCAGAGACACACAAGAGGCCACGACAATAAACCACTAGTGTCAGAGACATACAAGATCACTACAATAAACCACTAGTGTCAGAGACATACAAGAGGTCACGACAATACACCACTAGTGTCAGAGACATATAAGATGTCACTACGATAAACCACGTCCATTTGTTATGATAAATACATCACAGAGATGCGTAGGATATACAACCATATTATTCTATCCCCCAACCCATTTGTTTAAAAGTTTGGAGTAGTAAGCCTACCGCTCGTGCCCACCTGCGTTGCCCCAGTCTCGAAGACTGACTCGTTTTGTCCATTAGTACTCGGTATTACCCGGGATGTACCGTGATTGGCTTGTATGTCCAAGGTGAAATATGACCATAAGTGACAACCCCACTGTGGCTCCTTTGTATTACTCACGGCTATTTAGATAGTTCACATTGCCACATCCCTTTGTTTTTTACGTTATTCATCTTCTTTTTTTAAATTATTATTTGTTGCTAATAGATCTAGATCTAGATCTAGAGTCATCTTCTTTGTCATACTGATGCCTTAGGTAGTGCTTAGATCTAGATCTAGATATTTCTCGTTTGTTGTCTGACGAAGGGTAGTACCCGAAACGTCACGCGTTTGTTCTGTCTTTATTATTAGTGGAGTTGTCGCTTATTTGTCATATTTCACCTTTGACTTCACTCCACTGTGGCTCCTTTTGTATTATTCACGGCTTGTATGTATAATCAATTATAAAGCATGAGCTGAGCAAGGCCTTGAAATACTGTATAATAATAATAATAATAATAATAATAATAATGCGAGAAGGAAAAGAAAAGAAGAAGAAAAGAAAGGCGCAGGAGAGCCGGAACTCATCCCCAGGGCTGGCAACTGCGACCACGTGTCATTTTATCCCAGTAAATCCAAAAGGTAAGGAGAGACCCTGCTGGAAACCCCTAAATCCAATACATAAGGAGAGACCCTAAAACCCTCAATCCAAAACATAAGGAGAGACCCTACTCCAATGGAAACCCCTGGAAATCCAAAACATAAGGAGAGACCCTATCGGAAACCCCCAATCCAATGGATAAGGAGAGAGAAACCCCTAAATCCAATAGATAAGAAGACCCCTGGAAACCCCTAAATCCAAAAGATAAGGAGAGACCCTACTGGAAACCCCTAAATCCAAAAGATAAGGAGAGACCCTACTGGAAACCCCTAAATCCAATGGATAAGGAGAGACCCTACTGGAAACCCCTAAATCCAAAAGATAAGGAGAGACCCTACTGGAAACCCTAAATCCAATGGATAAGGAGAGACCCTAAATCCAAATCAATGGATAAGAAACCCCTAAATCCAATGGATAAGGAGAGACCCTACCCCCTAAATCCAATAGATAAGGAGAGACCCTACTGAAATCCTAAATCCAATGGATATGGAGACACCCTACTGGAAACCCAATCCAATGGATAAGGTGAGATCCTGTTGGAAACCCCTAAATCCAATGGATAAGGAGAGACCCTGTTGGAAACCCCTAATCCAATGGATAAGGATAGACCCTGTTGGAAACCCCTTAATCCAATGGATAAGGAGAGACCATGTTGGAAACCCCTAAATCCAATGGATAAGGAGAGACCCTGTTGGAAATCCCTCAAATCAATGGATAAGGTGAGACCCTGTTGGAAACCCCTAAATCCAATGGATAAGGAGAGACCCTGCTGGAAACCCCGTAATCCAATAGATAAGGAGAGCCCCTGTTGGAAACCCCTAAATCCAATAGATAAGGAAAGACCCTACTGGAAACCCCTAAATCCAATAGATAAGGAGAGACCCTGATGGAAACCCATAAATCCAACGGATAAGGAGAGAAGACCCTGCTGGAAGCCCATACATCCAATGGATAAAGAGAGAAAACCCTGCTGGAAGCCTATAAATCCAATAGATAAGGAAAGACCCTGCTGGAAACCCCTAAATCCAATAGATAAGGAGAGACCCTGCTGGAAACCCCTAAATCCAATGGATAAGGAGAGTAGACCCTGCTGAAACCCTAAATCCAACGGATGAGGAGAAAAGACCCTGCTGGAAGCCCCTAAATCCAATGGATAAGGAGAGAAGACCCTGCTGGAAGCCCATAAATCCAATGGATAAGGAGAGAAGACCCTGATGGAAACCCATAAATCCAACGGATAAGGAGAGAAGACCCTACTGAAACCCCCTGGAATGGAGAAAAAATATCCACTTGCCTGCCTTTTCAAGCCTTGGTGTTAATCTTATAATGAAGTCTCAAATTTAGATATATAATAATATAAGATAAGAAAAGGTATAAATATATCAGGCTTGAGAACCTGGGAGTTGGACACAAGAGCGTAACTAATGCTATCAGTGGCAGTCAACAACGTTGGATCAGTGATAAGAGCTGAAGAGAAGAGTCAACGTAGCATAGCAACACGCATAAGGTATTGTTATCATAACATCTTCCCTCTCTTCTTTATAAGGCCTTCCTCCTTCACTGGCCATCACGCCTAGATAATAATAATAATAATAATAATAATAATAATAATAATAATAATAATAATAATAATAATAATAATAATAATAAGATTCTTAGGAAACGCTGTAATATTCTTTTGATGTTGCTGGTCTTGTTGTTGTTATTATTATTACATGTCAATCGTCTTTTGTATTACCATCCTATGCTTTCAAATATGTTTGTCATACGTAACGTGTTTGTTGCGTCGGTGTGTGTGTGTGTGTGTGTGTGTGAAGTATATATTATTATTATGCATAAAGTGTCTTGTGTCGTCGGTGGCCGAGCGGTTAGGCTGCAGGACTGGGGAATCATCAGGTCCCGAGTTCGAATCTTAGCAAAGCCAGGTCCGACGTTGTTTTCCTTGGGAAATACGCTTTTCCCCACTCTACTCATGTTCACAAGGGTACAAGCTTGAGAATGAATACCTGCGTCAGACTAGCGTTCTGGCCAAGGGGTGACTATTGTCACCTCCTTCAAGCTATAGAAATCGGGATAAGCTCCGGCACTATAGGAATTGAACGATCTTTATTACCACAATGTGTCTTAATTTATAATGTTTATCCATGTTTGAGCACTCTGAGCTTGATATAAATCGGGGCGGGGCGCTATACAAGGAGTATTTATTATTATTATTATTATTATTATTATTATTATTATTATTATTATTATTATTATTATTATTATTATATACATTTCATTACATCTTATTAGCATTACTATTAGAATTATCATTATTACATTATGATTATCATTTAGCTTGGGAGACAAAGCGAGATTGGGAAGGAGGGTACTTTTTACAGAAGGAAAATGCAGGTTAATATCTCAGATAGCAGCGATGAACTTATTTATAACAAATTCAAATATACACGTTTATACTACGTTCGTGTATTTGTGTGTCTGTGTCTGTCTGTCTGTCTGTCTCTGTCTCTGTCTGTCTGTCTCTGTCTCTCTGTCTGTCTGTCTGTCTGTCTGTCTGTCTCTCTCTCTCTCTCTCTCTCTCTCTCTCTCTCTCTCTCTCTCTCTCTCTCTCTCTCTCTCTCTCTCTCTCTCTCTCTCTCTCTCCCTCCCCCCTTTCTCGTGTTTTAAGTTTACTAGTATTCATTACACAAGACTTCAGATGGACATTCCGACAGCCAGGCCGTCGTACAGGTTGGCATTCCCTTCCTTACACACCGTCACGCTAACGTTACGTGTACCACTTTGCCTGACCCCGCCCCTCTTTCATTTCTTGGGCACTGATGACGTCGGGGCGGCCCAGCCGTCACGTGCTGGGCCTGTGCTAATGCTATGCACCAGGGATGACAATATTAATACGCTTATATATAGTCTTCTTCTTCTTCTCTATCTCCTTCTTCTTCTTCTTCAATTCCTCCTTCTTCCTCTGCAAAGGTACTGCTTTTTTTCTTCGTCGATACTACAGCTCGACTTTAGTTCTTTTTATCATTATTGCTGTTGTTAGTTTTATTATTATTATTATTATTATTATTATTATTATTATTATTATTATTATTATTATTATTATTATTATTATTATCATTATAATTGTTATTGTTACATCATTATTGTTATTATCATTATTATCATTACTATTATCATCATCATCATTGTCATTATTATAATCATCATCATCATTATCGTTGTTATTATTATTGTCATCATCATGATTATTATTGTTGTTATTATTATTATCATTATTATTACTATCATCATCATTATTATACTCATCATTATCATTATTATTATTATTATTATCATCATCATTTTTTTTAAAAATAAAAAAAATAAAAATAAAAAAAATTTTTAAATAATAAAAATTTTAAAAATAAAAAAAAAAAAAATAAAAATAAAAAAAAATAAAATATATATATATATAAATCCAATATCCAGAGGGTTTTGCGTGGTGTACCAAGCCATGGTGAATTCGCTTGGCTTGCCTACCTAGCTCTACCACAAGAGTGCACTTCAACACTTCTTATGCCAAGGTATTACAGAGGTAGTGGCACACACCGTGGCGTAAAAGCAAACAAACAAACACACATGATAGAGCAAACACATTCCACGACAAGCACACACACACACACACACACACATAGGGAGAGAGGATTAGCTAAGGAGGTTAAAAAGCGTATAAGACAACAACAAAAAGAGGCTCAAATAGCTGGAAAAAAAAACACAACAAATTGAAAGAAAAAACACAGAGCAACAACAACAACAACAACAACAGACAAACAAAATAACAAAAAGCCAACAAAACAAAATAAATAAACAACTAACTAAAAAAAAAAACAACAACCCAAAAACAAACAAAACGAAACAAACCAAAACCATAAAAGCATAATATAAATATAATCACATTGCATACATGGCGTAACGTTAAGAGGGTGGTTTTGGTAACACACACTTCCAACACCAAGGAAATTGATACACACTGGATGGTGGCATTGATTTCAAAGCTAGAATAGTTGATATAGATATATATATATATATATTATAAAGGAAAGTGCGATAATAATGACTGAGGCTGTTAGTAAGTAATTGCTCTTGTTATGGACAGACAGTAGTTGTCATCTACTGCAAGGCAAATATAATCAAATTCAATGCTGACGAATGGCAGATAAACTATAGAAAGAGCAGCAGCAGTTACGGCGGCAGCAGAGGAGAAGGACGACTGAGAGGACGAGGAGAAGAAGGAGGAACAAGGAGAAGAAAAAAGGAGGAGACGAAAGAATAAAGCAGGAGGAGAGGAAGGAAAAGGAGGAGAAAAAGGGAAAGGAGGAGAAGAAGAAGGAAAACGAAGAGGAGAAGAAGGAAAAGGAGGAGAAGGAAAAGGAAGAGGACAAGAAGGGAAAGGACGAGGAGAAGAAGGAAAAGGAAGAGAAGGAGAGAAGAAGGAAAGGGAAGAGGAGAAGAAGGAAAAGGAAGAGGAGAAGAAGGAAAAGAGGAGAAGAAGGAAAAGGAGAAGAAGGAAAAGGAAGAGGAGAAGAAGGAAAAGGAAAGAGAAGGAAAGAGGAGGAGAAGAAGGGAAAGGAGGAGGAGAAGGAAAAGAGGAGGAGAAGAAGGAAGAAAGAAAGAGGAAGAGCAAGAGGAGGAGGAGAAAGAGGAGGAAAAGAAAGAAAAGGAGGAGGAGGAGAAGACGAAGAAAGAAAAGGAGAAGGAAGAAGAAAAGGAGGAAGAGGAGGAGGGGAGGAAGAGGAGGAGGGGGAAGGAAGAGGAGGAGAAGGAGGAAGAGGAGGAGAAGAAGAAGAAAAAAGCAAAGAAGACAATGAAAAAAGAAGAAGAAAAAGAAGAAGAAGAAGAAGAAGAAGAAGAAGAAGAAGAAGAAAAAAAAAGAAGAAGACGAAGAGGAGGTACAACAACAACAACAAGGATAAACATTAGCATTATGTAAACCAAGCTGCTGCAAAGCGTGTCACAGTGACCCAGTTGGCAGAAGCCAAGAATATGACATTTTTTAAGTACAAGGATCAAAGAGCCGTTTTTGCTGGCTTTTTTTTTCTACAGCAACACTTCACAGCGCCATTGAGGTCAAGAAAACATTCAAATGAGTTAGAAAATGAGCTGGATAATTTTTCTACACATGCATGAAGTATTCAAATGTTAGAAAATGGACTGGATAATTTTGTCTACACATGCCTGGATTACGGATGAAACATTCAATCAAATGAGTTCAACTAGATCGAGACATTTGGAGACATTTATTTTCATTATTAAACTCTCGTGCAAACTGCGAGCTTGTCAAACTTCCTTTAGCAAAGGAAAACAATGACAATGAGAAACAAGCAAGAGTATGGCGTTTGCCATGAACACAAATTATGTTATTACAGTGTATGGGAGTGGAACAGAAAATGTACAGGGGAAATAAAGAAAGAAAGACAGAAAGAAGAAAAAAAGAAAGGAAGAGAGAGAGAGAGAGAGAGAGAGAGAGAGAGAGAGAGAGAGAGAGAGAGAGAGAGAGAGAGAGAGAGAGAGAGAGAGAGAGAGAGAGAGAGAGAGAGAGAGAGAGAGAGAGAGAGAGAGAGAGAGAGAGAGACAGAGACACAGAGAGAAGAGACACAGAGAGAAAGAGAGAGAGAGAGAGAGAGAGAGAGAGAGAGAGAGAGAGAGAGAGAGAGAGAGAGAGAGAGAGAGAGAGAGAGAGAGAGAGAGAGAGAGAGAGAATCACTTATGACAGAAACATAAAATGAAAATACCAAAAGAAAGAGAGAAACAAAGAAGACAGAAACAAAAATGAAAAAACAAAAAAGAAAGAAAGAAACAAAGAAAAGACAGAAAGAAAAAAAAGAACCTAAGAAAGAAACAAAGAAAGAAAGAAGAAAGAAACAAAGAACCTAAGAAAGAAACAAAGAAAGACAAAAAAAAAAGAACCTAAGAAAGAAACAAAGAACCTAAGAAAGAAACAAAGAACCTAAGAAAGAAACAAAGAACCTAAGAAAAAACAAAGAACCTAAGAAAGAAACAAAGAACCTAAGAAAGAAACAAAGAACCTAAGAAAGAAACAAAGAACCTAAGAAAGAAACAAAGAAAGACAGAAAAAAATAAAGAACCTAAGAAAGAAACAAAGAACCTAAGAAAAAAACAAAGAACCTAAGAAAGAAACAAAGAAAGACAGAAAAAATAAAGAACCTAAGAAAGAAACAAAGAAAGAACCTAAGAAAAAAACAAAGAACCTAAGAAAGAAACAAAGAACCTAAAGAAAAAAACAAAGAACCTAAGAAAAAAAAGAACAAAGAAAGAAACAGAAAGAAACAAAGAAAAGAAAGAAAACAAAGAACCTAAGAAAAAAACAAAGAAAGACAGAAAGAAACAAAGAAAGACAGAAAAAAATAAAGAACCTAAGAAAAAAACAAAGAACCTAAGAAAGAAACAAAGAACCTAAGAAAAAAACAAAGAAAGACAGAAAGAAATAAAGAAAGACAGAAAGAAACAAAGAACCTAAGAAAAAACACAAAGAACCTAAGAAAAAAACAAAGAACCTAAGAAAGAAACAAAGAACCCAAGAAAGAAACAAAGAAAGACAGAAAGAAACAAAGAACCTAAGAAAGAAACAAAGAAAGACAGCAAGAAATAAAGAACCTAAGAAAGAAAAAGAAACAAAGAAACAAAGACAGAAAAAAACAAAGAACCTAAAAAGAACCTAAGAAAGAAACAAAGAAAGACAGAAAGAAATAAAGAACCTACAAAGAACCTAAGAAAGAAACAAAGAACCTAAGAAAGAAACAAAGAACCTAAGAAAAAAAAGAAAGAAAGAAACAAAGAACCTAAGAAAAAAACAAAGAACCTAAGAAAAAACACAAAGAACCTAAGAAAAAAAAAGAAATAAAGAACCTAAGAAAGAAACAAAGAAAGACAGAAAGATACAAAGAACCTAAGAAAGAAACAAAGAACCTAAGAAAGAAACAAAGAACCTAAGAAAAAAACAAAGAACCTAAGAAAGAAACAAAGAACCTAAGAAAGAAACAAGAAAGACAAAAGAAATAAAGAACCTAAGAAAAAAACAAAGAACCTAAGAAAAAAACAAAGAACCTAAGACAGAAACAAAGAACCTAAGAAAGAAACAAAGAACCTAAGAAAAAAACAAAGAACCTAAGAAAAAACAAAGAACCTAAGAAAAAAACAAAGAACCTAAGAAAAAACAAAGAACCTAAGAAAAAAAAAGAAAGACAGAAAGAAATAAAGAAAGACAGAAAGAAACAAAGAAAGAAAAAAAACAAAGAACCTAAGACAGAAAGAAAAAACAAAGAACCTAAGAAAGAAACAAAAAACCTAAGAAAGAAACAAAGAACCTAAGAAAGAAAGAAAAAAAGACAGAAAGAGCACCTGCTAACCATTTCCACAATACTGTTAACACTACCACAGGAAAGGAAAGACTTACAAAGCAATTAATTCAATGACTAACCTTGAATCTCCCTACATACCAACAACACAACACATCAGACACAACAGGCAGTTTGGACAGGATTAATCTGACCCCCTCTTGCTTTAAAATAAACCCGACAAATAAGAACACAGAACACCACTAACCATCTGCATCCACAGAGCACAATATCATTGTGTACAATGTAGTTGACTTATTACACTGTGAAAGGGAAGGTCATATTTTCCACACAAAAAAACTCCTGGTCGGCTCAGAACTAGATTGTCCCAACTTAACAGAAACTTGTTTTGTTGTTTTGTTGTTTTGAGAAAGAAAGAAAAATATAACCGCTCTGAAGTTGTTAGTTGGAAAGAGTACCTGGAGTACACACAAATTGCAAGCGGACTTTGAGTGACAAACGTAAGTCTGAATTTTCAGTTACAACTTTTTGTCACACAAGACAATTGACGACTGTGACTTTGATAATGATTATAACTCCAAAATCTTCACATGTTTAGTTAAGACAATATAAGTCTGAGCCAAGGTAATGTCTATTTCCCTTTTGACCAACAGCAGACATGACTGCATGCAGTTTTGATTGAACCTACAACAAACAAGTATTTTGCTTTAAAACATCAGAATGAACATAAGATCACAACACATGAAAGACACACAAAAAGAAGAAGAAGAAGCAAAAGCATTATAAAAAAAATCCCACAAACACAAAAGCAATGAGCTACTCACTTTCTACTGTGCGACTGCTTGGGCTTCCTGGCCGAGCCTGGTCGCTGGCGGCTGGCTCTGTTGGTCTCGATCTCGTCTTTCATATCCAATATTTTCTGTTTCATGTCGGGATCTTCACATAAATCTGTCGACAAAAAATTCACACAAGAGCTCACTCAACATGAGACTGCCGGCAGAGAAAAGGAGGTTTTGGATTAAGCTGTGTCTTTCTTTCTGCTCTCTGTGATTTGACTTTTGGTAACTTTTAGTTTTTATTTCCTCCAAAATTTCCCTGTTTCTTAAAAGTGAGTTTGTTTCTAATTCTTCAATGAATCAAACAGTTTTGAGGAAGCCCAAAAGATAAACAATGTTTTCTTGATTTAAAATAGCCTGGTTGAAGTCCTTCCATAAATATAGCCTGGTTGAAGTCCTTCCATAAATATAGCCTGGTTCAAGTCCTTCCATAAATATAACCTGGTTCAAATCCTTCCTATAAAATAAAGCCTGGTTCAAGTCCTTCCATAAATATAGCCTGGTTCAAGTCCTTCCATAAATACAGCCTGGTTCAAGTCTATCCATAAATATAACCTGGTTCAAGTCCTTCCATAAATATAGCCTGGTTCAAGTCCTTCCATAAATATAACCTGGTTCAAGTCTATCCATAAATATAACCTGGTTCAAGTCCTTCCATAAATATAGCCTGGTTCAGTTCTTCCATAAATATAGCCTAGTTCAAGTCTATCCATAAATATAATCTGGTTCAAGTATATCCATAAAATGTAGCCTGGTTCAAGTATATCCATAAATATAACCTGGTTCAAGTATATCCATAAATATAACCTGGTTCAAGTCCTTTCATAAATATAGCCTGGTTCAAGTCTATCCATAAATATAACCTGGTTCAAGTCCTTTCATAAATAAAACCTAGTTCAACTCTATCCATAAATATAACCTGGTTCAAGTCTTTTCATAAATATAACCTGGTTCAAGTCTATCCATAAATATAACCTGGTTCAAGTCCTTTCCATAAATATAGCCTAGTTCAAGTCTATCCATAAATATAACCTGGTTCAAGTCCTTTCATAAATATAGCCTAGTTCAAGTCCTTCCATAAAAATATAGCCTGGTTCAAGTCCTTCCATAAATATAGCCTAGTTCCATAAATCTATCCATAAATATAACCTGGTTCAAGTCTATCCATAAATATAGCCTGGTTCAAGTCCTTCCATAAATATAGCCTGGTTCAAGTCTATCCATAAATATAACCTATAAAATATAGCCTGGTTCAAGTCTATCCATAAATAAGTAACCCTGGTTCAAGTTTATCCATAAATATAGCCTGGTTCAAGTCCTTCCATAAATATAACCTGGTTCAAGTCCTTTCATAAGAATAGCCTGGTTCAAGTCTATCCATAAATATAACCTGGTTCAAGTCCTTCCATAAGAATAGCCTGGTTCATTGATCATTCGATTCATTTTAAACACATCAAAACACCTGGAAATGTGCAACTCAAGTTAGCATCTGATTACACTTACCAAAGGCAGTCTCCCATTGCGTGTTTTTGCATCTAAGTCTGCGGCATTTTGTACAAGAACTTCTAACATCTCATGCTGAAAAGAGAAATTAAAATAACTTGATAAACCACAGTAAAGATCTATTGATTTTACCGCCATAATTCCATGAACAATAAAAACAAAACTGAGAGAGCCAGAGACATTAAGCCTAATAGAGAATTGAACAACATCAGAATCTATCACCTGAGGTTGAAATTTATTCTCCCCAAACTGGCAGAATTTCAAAAGCAAAATGAGATAAGACAAGACAAGACAAGACAAGATAAGACAAGATAAGATAAGATACAATAAGATGAGATGAGATCAAACAAAATAAGATGAAACTTTCTTGTCCTCAGAGCACATTTCCTTAGCGTTACATTATAATATAATAGTCATTTCGTTCTCATTTACTCACTTCAATCTCTCTTTCTAAGCGACATTTCAATATATGACGGACAAAACACAGAGAAAGCAAGACATAAAGAACCTGTCCATTACATAATATCATAGCATATCATATCATATCCTGTCAGATGCTAGGTAGATCGTTTGAATTTTAAAACCCCCCATAAATCTTAATACAGTCATGGAGTTTTAAAAATAATTGAACCTACAATAATAAATCAGGGCAACGCACATTCATTCATCATTCATTCAAATACTTTAAATTATAGAGCTCCTTATCAATGGCATTTTTAAGAGAATTTTGAAATTTTTGTTTTGAACTGTAAACTGTTCCATATTTTGACTGTTGTTATAGTAAAAAAAAATGTATGTCTAACTGAAGAAGGCCTTCCTGTAATGTATATCTTGAATCTATCTCCCCGAGTAAAATTTACATGAGAATAGTTGAAAAATGATTTATAATCTATATCATTTATATCATGAACAATTTTATACAATTGGATAAGATTCCCCCTTTTTCTTATGTACTCTAGAGAGTGGAGTCGAAAAAATGTCCAATCGTTCATCATTTAACATATTATTACCATGTTCTAATTCTATTAATAACCTTGTCGCTCGTCTTTGTACTTTTAAAAAAAACTGATTGATTGCCATTTAAATAAAGGGCTCCATATACAATACATGATACACGCACATTCTACATAGAATCAGAAGATAAAGAGGATGACAATGGGGGTCAATAATTTCATTGATGTTGGCAAAATTGCTCTTCCTTCCCTAAAACTGCTTATTATATTTGTTTGAAATCAATAGTAGACTGATGTTAATAATATTATGACAAAACAATCCTTCAAATTCAAAATTGACAACACACACACACACACACACACACACGCAAAGGGAAAAGAAAAAGGAAGTTACCTGTCCCCAATACGCGGCAGCGTGAATGGGTTGCCATAACTCATGATCACGGGCGTCTACGTTGACGTGGTTGTCTAACAAAAATCGGCCACTTCCATATAGCCATTGGCGGCAGCTAATTGTTTAAAAATCAAGAAGCTGTGAATTGGATTTAAAATCAAGCAAGAATGCCCGTAAATAAGATTGAATTGTGATTTCTCTTTAAATCAAAGCAAGAATGCCCGTAAATAAGGTTGAATTGTGATTTCTCTTTAAATCAAAGCAAGAATGCCCGTAAATAAGATTGAATTGTGATTTCTCTTTAAATCAAAGCAAGAATGCCCGTAAATAAGATTGAATTGTGATTTCTCTTTAAATCAAAGCAAGAATGCCCGTAAATAAGATTGAATTGTGATTTCTCTTTAAATCAAAGCAAGAATGCCCGTAAATAAGGTTGAATTGTGATTTCTCAAGAATGCCCGTAAATAAGATTGAATTGTAAATCAAAGCAAGAATGCCCGTAAATAAGGTTGAATTGTGATTTCTCTTTAAATCAAAGCAAGAATGCCCGTAAATAAGGTTGAATTGTGATTTCTCTTTACTATAAAGCAAGAATGCCCGTAAATAAGATTGAATTGTGATTTCTCTTTACTATAAAGCAAGAATGCCTGTAAATAATGTTGAATTGTGATTTCTCTTTTATTATAAAGCTGGGTCTCTTGAACTTTGACTGTGGTTAACTCAGAAACCACTATACCGTTGGACGGGTGATATCATGTACGACTATTACATCAAATTAGTACTCGATACTGATGTTACGCTGGCTTTTACGTAGTACTCAGTACTGAAGTTATGCAGGCTTTTTACGTAGTACTGATACTGATGTACGCAGGCTTTTAACGTAGTACTCGATACTGATGTTACGCAGGCTTTTTACGAAGTACTCAGTACTGAAGTTATGCAGGCTTTTCACGTAGTACTCGAGATACTTTTTTACGAAGTTGATTATGCAGGCTTTTTACGTAGTACTCAGTACTGAAGTTATGCAGGCTTTTCTTATACTCAGTACTTAAGTTATGCAGGCTTTTAATGTAGTACTGTACTGAAGTTATGCAGGCTTCTTAGAATGATAAATCGAGAAATAAGATAGTAGCAATAAAAAGTTTTGTGGATCGCAGGCAAAACAATCTTTTCCCAATCAATTAAAATACTGATTTGACCCAAGAGTTTATTCGCTAAAAACCTAAAGCAGGCTATTTGAAATATACATGCGAAATATCAAGGTTGTGCGTGCAGTGGTTCCGGAGTTATACGTGGTCAGAGTTAGAGACATTCAGCTTTCCATATGTATAGATAGATCTCATAATCTGTCCTTCTAAAATCATAAATATTTTCATATATAAATATATATATATATATATATATATACCGGTATGTATATATTTATATGTACACATCAGAGTACACATCAGTGTGTAAGATAAAAAAAATTCCTTTTGGGTCTTTTTTTTTGTGTTTTTCATTTACCCACAACCATAACTATGGTCATCTTGGGTTTTTTGGTAGAATTTTTTAAAACTCTGCTCAGATTGCCTTGTAAACAGCCAAGGGATCTTTACTGTGCACAGAGAGTTGTGATCTGCACACAGGGCCTATGTGTCCATCCACCTACCTGAACCAGGGGGTAGATTTTACTCCATAAAACTCTACAAAATTTTTCGACCGTCAGCAGGGCTTGAACCCAAGACCTTTGGTTGAGAAGCAGACACTCTGCCTCTGGACTACCGAGTCTCCCCCCTCCTTTTCTTTTGAATCAATAAAGTAATATCTTATCTTTTCTATTTTTATTCATGTAGTCCCAAAAACTCTTTTCTTTTTGACAATGATACATATGAGACTTTAAAAAAAAGGTTACAGTTTTAAGTCCAACTTTAGTATAAAACAATTCTCTTTGTGGTGACAGCAATTATTACAGAAGATGAAAAATCATGTCATTTCTATTTTAAGCCACTCACCAAGCTAGCGCCAATATTGTCCCTCGTTTCTAGATCACCTCCGCTGGCCAAAAAAGTCTTTGAGATCCGTCAACATGTGTTTTTCTGTGGTAAGTCTTGTATCATCTATCTGCTCCTGTGTTATACCTGTGGGTGTGAGGATGAATTTTTGAAATACTCAACACTGACATGATGTAGCTATAAGACAATCATGAAATAAATTTCCTTTTCTCACCTTTATAATTTGTTTCTTTGACAGATTTTGTTTGTTTCTTTGATCTTTTGCTTGCTTGCTTGTTTGTTTGTTTGTTTAGACTTGAATTCTTATTGCTTGCTTGTTTGTTTGTTTGTTTTTGTTTGTTTGTTTAGACTCGAATTCTTATTGCTTGTTGCTTGCTTGTTTGTTTTGTTTGTTTGTTTAGACTTGAATTCTTATTGTTTGTTTGTTTGTTTAGACTTGAATTCTTATTGCTTGTTTGTTTGTTTGTTTAGACTTGAATTCTTATTGCTTGTTTGTTTGTTTGTTTAGACTTGAATTCTTATTGCTTGTTTGTTTGTTTGTTTAGACTTGAATTCTTATTGCTTGTTTGTTTGTTTGTTTAGACTTGAATTCTTTTGCTTGTTTGTTTGTTTGTTTAGACTTGAATTCTTTTTGCTTTGTTTGTTTGTTTAGACTTGAATTCTTATTGCTTGTTTGTTTGTTTAGACTTGAATTCTTATTGCTTGTTTGTTTGTTTGTTTGTTTAGACTTGAATTCTTATTGCTTGTTTTTGTTTGTTTATTTAGACTTGAATTCTTTTGCTTGTTTGTTTGTTTAGACTTGAATTCTTATTGCTTGTTTGTTTGTTTAGACTTGAATTTATAAACATTTAGAAAAAAAGGTTCTCCAGATGAGATTAGCAGTGGTGGTGTCACTTGTTTGAAACCATCCATTTCAGAAAAACTGATGACATGTTATCCATCCATCACCCTATTTGTTTGACCACTCGATTTGACATCAAATTTCAAACAATGACTGAAATTACTCACATTATATATATAATACGCAGTATCAACCTTTGCAAATAGACTAGTTAAAATGCTGCTACCATAGTAAGTAAAATATGTCCCATACTCAGAGTTGAGCCTAGAGAAATCAGGAGTAGAGTCCAGATTTTCCTAGGTACATAATATGGCATAACCGCCCACAGCTGGTAAAATAATCTGACATTTGTGACAAGCATAGACTGACTATGATAGGGGGGGGAGGGGGGGACAATTGACAATGATAAGAACTCCAAATCATCAAATGTGTGCGAATAGGACAACATTATAATTCTGGGCAGACAATATTATGTGTAAATAAAATGTCATTTGTCTGTTCTCACCTCTTTTGGCCATTTCGGTTTCAATGTAATCTAAGGTGATTTCATCTTCACAAATGTCGTATGGCATGTTACCGTCTGCATTGACAGATAAAAGCTCTGCTCCTCTGTCGAAAGAGAGACACGGAAGAAAAATATTCAGTAAGATGTAGAAAAAGTTGAATTTCTTACTAAAAACGTGGAACTTTTTTTCGTCTCCTTCCTGTCTGTCTTCCAGTCTCGTATCTTGTGATTACGGTTGAATGCGAAAATTCAGTTAGGTGTATAAAAGAGTTTTTACATAGCTGCCAACCTTTTCCAATCGAAAAATACTCTGACTATTTGAAATAATTCTAACTTTCCCTGCTGCCAGTAATATTCCATAAAACATTGATAATGAAAGTTTACTTGACCTCGTTTAAGGCAAATAACAGAAAAAATGTGCTGATCACTGGCCTCTTTTTATGAAATAGGACACAATAGTTTTGTGAAGACAGAATGACTTTGACTCGCCCAAGCTCGTTGACTGTCTATCGTTAACTAATGGTTTCCATTTTGAAAATGTACAATAACCTTCATATATGTACTTTTCAAGATACATACAGACATACAGACTCAAAGCCAAAAACCCCCATACTAAATCCTTTTTTACGTACTGGTTGGCAGCCATGAATAAAACATGAAATAGCAGTGTATCTGTTAAACCTCTTAAAATTAAACGCAACATATTATATCTGAACAAGGGCTCACCTGTCAACGAGGTGTTTGCACAGGGCCACATGACCACAGGTAGCGGCTGCATGAAGGGGCGTCCACATCTCACTGTCGCATGCGTTGACGTTGGCATTAAATTCCAAAAGTAGTTTCAGCATTTCTTCATTGTCGTCAATACAACACTGTGAGGAGAGAAATGGTTGAAAAATTATATGAAAGCACTCGCCATAAACCGTCAGCTATGTTTGCCCGGGTTCCCTAGTTTTCTGTCGTAATCCTTCTGGTGCCTCATGTGTGTCAGTATAATAAGTCATTAAAAATAAGCGTAAAGTTCCTTTAAGGTCATTACGGCCCATAGAGCCAGAGCTTATTCTGGTTTCTATAGCGTGAAACAGAACAAGTGATAATAATCACCTCATGGATGGGACACTAGTCTGACGCAGGTATTTACTCCCAAGCTAGTGCTTATATATAATATATATATATCCATATTGTACCTGGGTCGAGTGGGGAAGTATGTGTGTTAAGTGTCTTTCCAGGGAACACATATTGTACCTGAGCATCACAAAGTATTCTAAGACAAAAATCTTGGGAACACAACTTTAAGAGCATCACAAATTGTATTCTAAGACAAAAATCTTGTAAACCATATATATATATATATATATATAATACTTTTGGGATCTTGGATAATAGTGATAATTTCTATTGTTAAGACATTTAAAGATGTCACAAAAATCTGACAAAACAAAACTTTTTAACAATCTAGATATATGTAAGTGAAATGAAAGACAGGTTTGTTTGTTTTTTTCTTTTGGTAAACCCTGTCCACCATGGCGGTGATCTCAGGATTGGTGACTGACTAATATTACTCACAAATGTGAAAGACAGGGACAGAGAGCGAAAGAGAGAGACAGAACAGAGACAGAGGGACAAAGAGAAACCAGAAAGCGAAGGAGAGTGACAGAGACAGAGGGACAGAGAAAAAGCCAGACAGCGGAAGAGACAGAGAGAGAGTCAGAAACAGAGAGAAACTGAAAGAAAGACAGAGAATAAAAACAGAAAAACAGAGACATAAAAAAAGAGTGATTGAGAGGCAGAAGAGAGAGAGACAGAAAGAGATGGACTGACAGAAGTGAAATGATACACAGTAGTACCTGATGTAAAGCTGTCAAACCATCTTCATTGGTAACATCTGGACTGACTTTGTTATCATCTACAAGTCGTCTCACTGAAACAACACAAGACATTTATAATTATCATTGGCATTGCCACCGATGCGAAGCTCAGTCGGAAGCAATACTTGATCACAATACAACGTCCCTCAATTTGAGATAAAAACAACAATAAAACAACAAAACAAAATAAGCAAAAATCCACCACCTTCATCCTAACGCCAACATATTATGATTCTAAGTTACACACAACTCCCTAAGTCCATCATCATCAACGGAAAAACAATGTAAAAACAGACTTGAATCATATATATGTAAGATGTAATTGTATATATATATATACATGTATTATGTTTATAATGTGTGCATGGTTATCTGTAAGTTTAAAAATAGGTAATGTACGTTGTCAATGTGTGTGTGTGTGTGTATGTATATTATTTGAAATCCGCTTTGTAAAGTGCTTAGAGCTTGCCTGCAGTGAGGTATAGTGCTATCAAAAAGTTCAACATTAACCGTCTTGAGTTTGAAGAGAAAAATCTGATCAGTTCTTTCCTCTATGCAGTTGTCTCCAGCTAACCGTACGCCGCCTTAGAGCACAGTGCATTGCGCAAACCAGTATTTTTTTCTTAATTTACCCCTCTAAGTGCACGGTTGCTGAGAAAGGACTCTTCACTAAGTTCACAGTTTTGAATATTTTCCATGCCAATTATCTGACTCCATCATTCCAAGACAGCAATATAAGACACAACTTTTGTGCATGAACGGCGAACTGTCTATGGTTTTAACAATACTTTCTAAAATCTTATATATATACACATGTAATATTAAATGTATAGGATTTTATTCGTACACATGCTGAGAAAGAAAGAGAAGAAAAAATCAAGTTAGGGGGCATCACAGTCCAGAGGACAATGTCCTCAATTTGCAGTGACAGTAACACCCAGCTTCAGTAAAAGTTAAAAAAAAATAAAGTTCCTTCAAGGCCAGTACGGCCAATCAAGCCGGAGCTTATCCTGGTTTCTGTAGCGCCAAGCGGAACAGGTGATAATAATCACCTCCTGGACAGGATGCTAGTCAGACACAGGTTTATGCTCCCAAGCTAGTGCTTGAGCCCATTTGCGCCTGAGTCGAGTGGGCAAATTATGTGTTAAGTGTCATTCCCAAGGAACACAACATCAGACCTTGCTTGCTATGATTCGAACCCGGAATTGAAGATCCCAGGTCTGGCAGCCTCAAAACTCGGTCACCGAAACGACACACTCACTTTCAATACTGAATTTTGAAATTACATTTGAATCGGTGAGAGGCACTAACTAGGCTTTGCCTTCCTTCTTCACCTCAGACGTCAATGACCGCCTAGCAATGGGCTTTTGTTTTTTATTTGATTTGATTCTGGAATTCACCCACATCCACAACTTAGGTGAACTGGGGTGGGGGGAGGGGGTGGGAGGAGTTGGGAGGAGTTTCAAGTAAAGTTGCCCGGACTGCCCTGTAAACAGCCAAGCGATCTTTTAACGTGCACAGAGAGAGTTGTGATTTGTACACGGGACCCCTTTTCATCATCAGTTTCCGGTGTGACTAGATATTGATCCTCCTACCTGGATAAAGGAGTGCAGATTTTACAGGGTAAAAAACTTTTCGAGCTGCCGGGGCTTTAACTCACGACCTTTTTGTTGAGAGGCCATGACCTTGCCTCTGGAATACCAAATCCCCCATGGGCTTTGGAAGATATTTTTCAGGACGTTGGAAGGCTACTCTGTTAATTGTATACACACACACTCTGATTATGAGACAGGCACTCTTTGAATGATAGAATTGCAGAGGATAAGTGTATACATACATAACACCACCACTAATGAGAAACGATTATGTTGTACATGGGGATACATGTTGTTCGAGAACCAACATTATTCTTCTCCACATGCCAAGTCTGCTGAGGCAGGCGTTGGGCAATCATGGATTGGATCCCCATTCTTTTCAATAACATCAACAATATATATATATAAGAAAACGGGAAAAAAATGTGAATAATCACCTTCCTCCAGATCATTTCTCGCAGCAGATTCCAGTAAGGCAATGTTGGAAGCAAACCGAATGTGATCAGCTTTTCGTCGTTTTGCTCGATTGTTCTGCGAGGTTTGTGAAGAATCATTTTTTTCTTCTTCTTTGACGTTTCCTTGTCTAGTTGCTTCTCATATTGCGACCATCTTTTCATCTGTTGAGATCGCCTCTTCCGCGCATGCTTCAGCCTGTCTTGGGTGACCATGCGCTCTATAGCGCCATCTCTTGAACCAGGTCTGAGTGTTCCATGGTGAAGACCTTTTTAATTGATTGATCAGCTCTTTAAAACGAGATGTCAGCTGTATCGTTTCCTTTTTGATCTCTATTAAGCTACTGCCTTGCGGCAAACGTCTACATAACACATATATATCTATAAATATATATATCTACACACGCCAGACTACACACCCTGAAGCTCACTCTAATCCAAAGGCAGGAGAACATCGCCCAAATATGAACATGTTGTGAAAATCATCTCTCCATAGAGAATATAACCAGAATGCCTTTCTGGTGTTGATTTCTAACGTGAATGCCATCTCGGTGCCTTTTCCATTTTCAGTATCCACCAGGAAAAGGTTTGAATGATTTATACACGTTTTTAATAATATGAGAACCAAGGAAAACAGAACACTCCTGAGAACAAAGGAAAAGAAACTCCTGACGTCCTGCGAAGAAAAGACAGATGACAGCCTTCAGATTCACATCAACTCATAAAGACACTCCATGTAAGGCACAAAATATCCCCACGACTTGTATGAGAGCAGCGGGTGGAACAGTCATGGAAGCCTCACGGATCAGATCTGTAACAAAAAGAATAGAAATTTGAAAAACCAATGTGAACCAATAAAAAAAAATAATACACATGATGTCAAATTAATACTCATTTCAGTAAGACCTGAATGTAATACTTAAATGCCCTACTAGTGGTACAGATACATCTTTCTTCTACTCCCTGTAGAAAAACAACAAAAAACAACCCAAAACAACAGATACTAATTTTCAAAATTTCAAAGTTTAAACAAAATGAGCAATAGAACACACTTTTTTTTAAAATATAAAAACAAAAAGGGAATTTTTTCTGACAAACATTCTTCTTTGCTTTTGGTGGAATTTTTATTTTCTCTCCATTTGAAATATTATGTATTTATCGCTCTCTGTCTCTTTGCTTCTTTTCTTCTATTCATAATTCGCCAGAATACGTTGGAAGTAGAATAACATTTTGATTTGATGAAAATGTGAGTATATGGAGGCAAGGCACACAAAACTGCCAATCCAGAGCCTAGATCTAATCTGTCTTGATTACCCAACTGCAAACCTTACAATTTTCTGCCCTCGATGTAGATGGGCAAGGCAGCCATGGTCGTGCAAATCTCAATGCTATAAATATATAGAATTACAATATGAACACCGCATGTTATTGGCAACAGTATGTCAATTTATGCGCTCATAAAACTATCTCCTAAGATCTAAATCTAGATCTAGATATTATATCCTATGCGCGTAGATCTAGCTCTATGTAAGACCTTATCTGGTCATTTTAGCTGAGCGCCAAAAAAAGGCCCTTTCCTTTTAAGTAAAAATCTAGTTCTATATAGATCTCTATCTAAAACGGAAAGATAACAACAAAAAATTGTCATGGTTGGTGCCCCCCCTCTTAATAAAACCCAAAACAACCCAACATGGCATTGGCACCATACCACAAACAGAAGCAACACGCATACATTATTCCATCTAGTACTAAAATCTTTAAGTATATTAATATAAATATTCAACAATCTTGGGGTTTCCTCTTGATATTCGTTTCCTAGAATTCTCATGATCACACTCACAGTCACACCGACAAGGAAGGATGTTGATCAGTGACATTCATCGTAATGGCGTGAACACTTCACAACACAGATGCTTGGCATTTGGCATTTCAGTCTTTCGTTTCGTGATGAGAATGGATCGCAAAAAGATTTTTAAGTAGGTCACAGACACTAGTAACAGTCATCCCTAGAACTAGAACTGCCACTACAGCAGCAGTCTTCTCTCCTCCTCCTTCTTCTTCTTCTTCTTCTTCTTCTTCTTCTTCTTCTGTAACTGACCAATTTCCTTTTGGGTATCGCCGTAAGCGGGCATGTTTTGTTGTTGGTCTTTTTGTAATTTACCAGCAAATTAAACTATTCATCTAATTTTGAATTTTTAAGCGATGCGTATTATTTTCTATTTAAAATCTTCTGTGTTGCCTCTGTTTGATTTGATTTGATTTGATTTACCCACATCCATAACTAAGGTCATCTCAGGGTTTTGGGCACGATTGTAAATGTTTCCCAGACTGCCCTGTAAACAGCCAAGGGATCTTTAACTTTAACGTGCACAGAGTAATGTGATCTGCACACGGGACCTCATTTTTTATAGTCCGTCTCCGATGGGAATAGGTGTCGATCCACCTACCTGGACCGGGGGCGGTAGAAAATTCTTCAACCGTTGGCGGGGCTCGAACCCACAACCCGTTGGTTGAGAGGCCGACACTTTGCCTCTAGACTACCAAATTCCCCCTCCCCTGTGCTACTACTAAATCTTATTTCCGTTGGTTGTTTGTTCCACACACACACACACACACACACACACACACACACACACACACACAACTCTACTGTACCGGTGCGAGAGAGAGTATAAAGGAAAGGCACAAAATTAGAAATCAAAATTCTGAGCTTCGTTCGTTTGTTTGTTATTATTTGTTTATATATATATATATATATATATATATATATATATATATATATATATATATATATATATATATATATATATATATATATATATATATATATATATATGCGATGATCTCAAGTTGAATTAAGAGGAAAGAGCAAGATGTGGAAAAAGGTGTGAAAGAGGGAAAGAAAAGAAAAGTAACAGAGCGTACAAAGGTGCCAAGCACTAGATCTAGATCTAGCACGTCTCTCCGAATGCCGTGCCTGAACAGGAAGCCAAGTGAGACAACAAAGACAACTCAACCCAGAGGGGGAGATGGATGGGAGAGTGTGGAAAAGAAAACCAACAGCAAGTTTAAATATAATATATTAATTAACAATGTGTTTGTTTCGCTGACACTCACCCTCTCATTCCACATGCCATGATCTCAGGGTGAATTCAGAGGCTACAGTAAGATGGAAAACAGTGTGAAACAGAGTGAGCGGAAAGAGGAATAAACCAGCCGGTTAGCATCCCCGCCAGCCGCCCACAGTTTGTTTGTTTAATTGAAATTTACCTCGTCCACCGCATGCCATGATCTCAGGGTGAATTCAGAGGAAACAGTAAGATGAAGAAAGACTTAAAAAAGAGAGAAAGGAAAGAAGAAGAACCAGCCAGCCCCCCTCCTCCCCCGCCAAACGCTCACACATTGTCCACGGAGAATTTTAAAAAGACAACCCACTAACGAGCACAATTATCACCTGAGATGGGCGTCAATGAACAGTACGGTAACAGTAGGCTATTTGGCGTGGTTTGGGAAGCTGTCTGTGACACTACAAGCCAATCGGAACTCGTTGGAACGGGGAAAACGTCACAGTTAACTGTTATTAAAGCTGGCTCGTATGTTGAGAGAGAGAGAGAGAGAGAGAGAGAGAGAGAGAGAGAGAGAGAGAGAGAGAGAGAGAGAGAGAGAGAGAGAGGAGGAGAGACACAGAGAGAAGAGGGTTTGTTAATTGAAATTTACCCCGTCCTCCATTGTGGTGATCAAAGAGAAGTGAAATAATAAAAGGAAAGAAGTAGTTTGTTAACTGAAATTTACACCTGTCCAACCAGTGTGGTGATCAGAGGAGAGGGGGCGACAGAGGAGAGCACAGAGAGAGAGAGGGGAGGTAACCGGGGAGAGAGGGAGAGGGAGAGAGAGAGAGAGAGAGAGAGAGAGAGAGAGAGAGAGAGAGAGAGAGAGAGAGAGAGAGAGAGAGAGAGAGAGAGAGAGAGAGAGAGAGAGAGAGAGAGAGAGAGAGAGAGTTAAAATCACAAATTCAGCAGAACGTGTAGATAAATAACAAGTAACGTGTAACATACATATATACGTATATATAGCAGGGGATTCTGTGACAGGGTGAAATTTGCTGCAAAAGTGACTGATAAGAATAAAACAAACAGTGAGGAAAGGAGCATGTCGAAAGTGAAGGAAATGACATTGGATAATATTAAAGCCCCATAGGGACAAAGACCCCATACACCGAAAGGCAAAAATGGAAACTGATAAAGAAAGAAGGGAACAAAGACGAGACAAATACAAGGAATAGGCAGAAAAAGACTGGCCACCATGGGGATAGAACCCGCGACTTCTACGTCGGCACCCATCGCCTCGCCATGAAAAGAAAGCCTGCTACAAACCGAGCTAACTACGCTCCTTAAAAAGAAAAAGGAGTTTCATCAACAAGGTCTTTCGCACGAGTGGTCGAGTGGGTAAAAGTGTTGTTACTGTTAAGTGCATTCTCCAAGGAACACAACGTTAGGCATAAAATTGCCAGGATTCGAACTCGGGATGTCACGATCCAAATTCCAGCAGTGTAGCCAATAGGCCCTAATTGAAATGAACAAAACACCCACAGCAACAATACAAAAAAAACTGTGTGGGTTTTTTTTTCAAGAGTACGCTTAAGACACCAACATCAATATCACTACCTGTCTGTCTGTTTGTCTCTAACTGTCCATCCATGGATTCAACTATTTTTCCACACCACACACACACACGCACCCACACACACACACAGACTCCTTAGTTAAATTAGCATTAGCATACACATCCTTGTCTTCTACTGGCAATGCTAACAACAGTCAGTGAGGGTCCGTTGACAAAGTAAACGACAGACAGTGCTACACTAGTTTACAGACTACACAGTCACAACACCGGTGCCAGTGTGAGATGGTGCGCACACTTCCACACAATGCATACAGCGTGGTTTCCTTCGTTAACAAACCATCTGCTTTGAGTTTGAGTGAAGACACTGAACTTTACTTCTTAAAAATACACCCCCTCCCTGCACTGACCATGAAAATAAAAAACAAGAACAAGCACCACACCCCCACCCCAAACCCCTAACGAAATTAATAACAAATACTATCTAATTCCTTTTCTAGTTCCCCCCCCCCACCCCCTCCTCTCCTATACCAAAATTTAAAAATTAAAAAACAAAAATGCGTCGTAGCTGAACCATAGTGAGTGTTGTGAGCTTGCAATCACGACGACATTGGTTCAAGCCCTTCACTCCACTTTTCTCATTTGACTCAGGTGCGAGTGAGTACCCAGCTATAGGTAGAGAAAGATCTCGTCAGAGTGTTAGTACGAAAAGCCTAACAAACTTGTGTGCTGTATGCTCTCTCCCCCCCCCCCCGGGTGCTGAAAAGGACTTTGAATGAAATGGCCTGCTGGGGGATAAATTATGATGTACAGTCGGTGATCCTGCACTTATGCGGGGATACTGACTATCAATTCCATCACATCCAACAACGAACAAAGCCTTCATCCACAGCACGGTGATTCCGTACGTCAAGTGAGGACACAGAATAGAACTCAAACAGGGGAAGTTTTTCCGAGCAAAATCTACCCCCCCCCCCTGGGTCTGGTTTGCAAGAGTGTCTTTATCGTGTTTGTTATGTTGACATAATAATGTTATGTGGGCCAACTGACGACTGCAGGACAACTAGGTGAATGTAGGACAACTGACGACTGCAGGACGATTGGTGAATGTAGGACAACTGACGACTGCAGGGCAACTGACGACTGCAGGACAATTGGTGAATGTAGGCCAACTGACGACTGCAGGACAATTGGTGAATGTAGGCCAACTGACGACTGCAGGACAATTGGTGAATGAGGACAACTGACGACTGCAGGACAATTGAATGTAGGCCAACTGACGACTGCAAGATAATTGGTGAATGTGGGCCAACTGGCAACTGTAGGACAATTGGTGAATGTAGGACAATTAGTGAATGTGGACCAACTGGCGACTGCAGGACAATTGGTGAATGTGGGCCAACTGACGACTGTAGGACAATTGGTGAATGTAGACCAACTGACGACTGTAGGACAATTAGTGAATGTGGGCCAACTCGCGACTGTAGGACAATTGGTAAATGTAGGACAACTGACGACTGTAGGACAATCGGTAAATGTAGGACAACTGACGACTATAGGACAAATGACGACTGTCGGACAATCGGTAAATGTAGGACAAATGACTGTAGGACAAATGACTGTAGGACAATCGGTAAATGTAGGACAACTGACGACTGTAGGACAATTGACGAAGTGCAGGACAATTGGCGACTGTAGGAACAAGCACCACAACCCCCCCCCACCCCTAACGAAAGCGGATACTGTGAATCTGATCAGTATTTCAACTCTAAAATGTGTCGTAAGGACAATTCCATTACGAGAAGATGACAATATGCCCAATAAAACATGGTCTGCAACGAAATTGTTTCTCGAAAAGAAATTTCCCGAAGGAAAGAAGAAAGTAGTAAATGTATCTTATTTTATCTTAACTTAAAAACGCCTTAAGAAAACAAAACCAATATTACACAAAAGCAAAAGACAACAACAACAACAAAAACAAAATTCACGGCCTCAACAACCTATAGAGCTCTGGTGTTCTAAGATACGGTGCTCATCCTGCAATGCAAGCAGGAGGTCCTGAGTTCGAATCCTTGTCGGGGAATTTACTCCGATTTTTCTGGTACTAGTGCTAGGTAGTAACCGCTCCCCTCCTCTCACCCACCCTTCACCGACCGCATTTGGTACAAAGAACGCGCATGTTCTGGCATTCATTCCTATCAGAAATGGTCGAAAACCCGGAAGGCCCCGTGGAGATGGTGACCTTTGTGGTGGATTTAAAGGGAACTAAGTGACAAGGCAAAACACTCCCCAAGCTTAGTTGGTTTTGTTTTGTTTGATTATTTTTGCTTCATTGAAATTTACTAGTCCACTATTTGCGGTGATCTCAGGGTGATTGAAGTGGGAAACAGCAAGATGAAAGGTAAGAAGAAGACAAAGAGTGAAAGGAGAGAAGTAGGACCCACCAACCACGCCCCACTTTCCCCAACTACCGGACATGATGGAAGTGGACACATTCAGTTATCATTATTGATCCAGAAAAAGGAAATTATACGTGTGTGTGTTATCACATTTTTTTCTGTCAGAAATACAAGAATACATCAATATATTTCAATTAAAAACAAATTTAACTTTAAAAAATCAATCGATACTGTATAGATTCTAGGAGAAAGACGTCTTTATAAAGATAAGTAAATAAGTGAGTTGTAAATAGATAGAGCGGTGAAATAGTTATAATACATTATAAATAATAATTAATAACAAATCTGCATAACTTCATACACTTTCATCACATTATCATAAACCATTCATTCTCCCTTCATCAATTTTCATTGGTTAAACGTTGTAAAAGGACATAATATTTCAAACAACTGACCAACCACACAACCAATATATTTCAAACAACTGACCGACCACACAAGCAATAGATTTCAAATAACTGACCGACCACACAACCAATATATTTCAAATAACTGACCGACCACACAACCAATACATTTCAAACAACTGACCGACCACACAACCAATATATTTCAAACAACTGACCGACCACACAACCAATATATTTCAAATAACTGACCGACCACACAACCAATATATTTCAAATAACTGACCGACCACACAACCATTATATTTCAAATAACTGACCGACCACACAACCAATATATTTCAAATAACTGACCGACCGCACAACCAATAAATTTCAAACAACTGACCAACCACACAACCAATATATTTCAAACAACTGACCGACCACACAACCAATATCTGACCGACCACACAACCAATATATTTCAAACAACTGACCGACCACACAACCAATATCTGACCGACCACACAACCAATATCTGACCGACCACACAACCAATATCTGACCGACCACACAACCAATATCTGACCGACCACACAACCAATATATTTCAAACAACTGACCGACCACACAACCAATACCACACAACCAATATATTTCAAACAACTGACCGACCACACAACCAATACCACACAACCAATATATTTCAAACAACTGACCGACCACACAACCAATATCTGACCGACCACACATCCAATATCTGACCGACCACACATCCAATATCTGACCAACCACACAACCAATATCTGACCGACCACATAACCAATATCTGACCGACCACACAACCAATATCTGACCGACCACACATCCAATATATTTCAAACAACTGACTGACCACACAACCAATATATTTCAAACAACTGACCGACCACACAACCAATACCATACAACCAATATATTTCAAATAACTGACCGACCACACAACCAATACCATACAACCAATATATTTCAAATAACTGACCGACCACACAACCAATAACTGACCGACCACACAACCAACAACTGACCGACCACACAACCAATATATTTCAAATAACTGACCGACCACACAACCAATATATTTCAAATAACTGACCATCCACACAACCAACAACTGACCGACCACACAACCAATATATTTCAAATAACTGACTGACCACACAACCAATATCTGACCGACCACACAACCAACTATAGGGTAATAGGCAGAAACCAATATTGGCTGGAGTTGAGATTGATTTTCCTTCAAATGAACTGCATGTATTACCGTATATATAGCCTTATCATTGAAGCTAACCAGAATCCACAGTAAAACAATTGCAAGAGGTAAGTGATGTGAAGTCAGCGAGGCTGTATTAATTAGTGCAGAATGACTGGATCTATAAAAATCCATATTCCACGCCCATTGATCAGTATTGTTAATAATGACACAACAGGTTGCATTTGATTGGTTAACTATTTGGTGACGCCCTCCACATACCGCGACCTTGTAGTTCCGTTAAGGCCCACACACAGGAGCAGACAACTCTTCAAACTGACAAGAGTTAATCAACGTGTGTACAGAAGGTCAATGTGCACTCAAGAGAAGAACTCTGGATTTACTCGATAAGAGAATAATAGTGTGCTGGGATCGTGAGTGTGTGTGTGTGTGTGTATATGGATGTATGTGTATGTGTGTGTGTGTGTGTGTGTGTGTGTGTGTGTGTTTTTAGGAGAGGGGGATGGGCGCACGCTCGCTAAAAAATGCATGGTAATTTTTGTACATAGATATAGTTGCATATTTTCATTATCATCATTATCATATATCCACACTGGGATTCAAACCCAGACCTCGGGGGTTAAGTTTGCCAGCTTCGAGCCGTATGATAAAACCGACCAATCATCAACAGCGGAACGATGAGCAAAATTGCTGTTGTTATTATTTTTTAAATTTTAATGGCGGTGTTTGTATACCTTGAAAAGGCAGCGGCTTCCTTCCCTCCGGTGCTCGGGTGCCAATGAGCACCTGGTTTGTAAATCATAATATATATATATATATATATATATATATATATATATATATATATATAATATATATATATATACATATATATTATATATATATATATATAATGTGCTTCAAAATGCGGTGTATGGTATGCAATTGGTTCCATTTCAATCCTGTCACTGTCAGCTACACAAACACACTCGTTTCTTCCCTTTATCGCCTTGCGTTTAGTGGCTCGTCTTCGTCCGCATTGATGGGCGTCGGTGGTTAACGGGTACGACCGGTAGGTCCCCTTCTTTCCTTTCCCCCTTTCACTAATCTCGCTGTTTCCTTTTAATTCAATTTATCAGGAAATAAAAAAGAAAGATCATCACTGGAGCCAATATCTCAGATTGCGGGAAAGAGAAGGTGGAAGTGGACTGGTCACATCCTTAGGATGAATGTTGATGCCATCCCTGAAATAGCCCTTAGATGGACCCCCTCACGGAACAAGGAAGAGAGGTTGCCAGCTAGAAACCTGGAGGAGACGCCTCGAAAAAGAGATGAAGATCCAGGGATGGATGAGGGGGAAGGGGGGAGAGGCTGATGACAAAATTGGCGTCTGGTCGTGTTTAAAGGAATCTACTGTGTCGGCCTCATGTGCTGCCCAATGACCACGAGGCCAAGGGTGGGGGGAGATCACCGCGCTACATCGTGTACGGGTGAGATTTCGATTTTAAAATGCCGATTTGGCTGGAAAAACGACCATATTTCAGTTGGGAGTGTTTGGTTCATAAGTTATGTAGTTTAACAAAGTAGTTAAGTCCACATTTGGCTCAAATGTGCATTCTTGGGGAGTCTCTTTACGATGAAACGGGGCGTTTTCAATTATCTCTATCAATGATATGCTTGGGGACTTAAGCAGAAAAATCAATGTTCTCAGTTCAAGGGCATGTGACCATGATGGTCGTTTTTCCTCAACCTTGGTCTTCATACCTACACGTTCGGGATCTCATTGTGGAGCAGTGGGGTTGTACAGCAAGATTTCGATTTCCTTTTATTTACCCACATCCACGACTAAGAGGATCTCGTGATTATTTTTTTTTTAGGCAGGAACTTTAATTTTGCCCGTACAGCCAAGGGATCTTTAACATGCACAGAGCATTTATCGTCCGTCTCCGATGGGACAAGGTGTCGATCCGTCCATCAACCTGGACCAGGAAGGGACGGGGTGGGGGGATGGGGGTGGGGGTGGGGTAGATTAAATTAAACTCGAAAGAAGAAAAATAAATCGAGAAAATGTTTCAACCGTCGGCACGGCTTTGGACTGAGGGGGGAGGGGGTGGGGGGCGGGGGTGAACGCCTTGCATCTGGACAACCAACCGAGTCTCTCGACAAAACAAGGTGTGAAAGACAGTATAAAATCAAAGTGAAAGGAAAGAAGTAGGCCCCAACAGCAAGGCTCCTGTAAACCGCTGTCCACCACACTTAAGGTTAAAGTGTGTGTCCATGCAAACTAGAGGTACACATCGTCTTGACCTCTCTCAAGTTGACCTAGTTGTGTGTTTGCTACGTCAAAATTTACCTCGTCGCCATGACTATATGCGGTGATCTCACGATGAATTAAAGAGGCCAAAAACAACGGAAGTGGGTCGCGTTACGAACACACAAAGACATAGAGGTATTGAGGTAGAGTGAGAGGTTTGTTTGTGTTTGTTTCCATCGTCATCCATAATTATGTGGTGATCGAATGGCGGATTCAGAGGAACCAGTGAGACGAGAGAGGACGTATAAAAAGGAAACGTGGGGCGGGGGGGGGAGAAGAAATAAGACCAACCAGGAATCCCCCTCCCCAACTACCCCCCCCACACACACACGCAATAGTGAAACGTATATTGACACCCCACCCCCACCCTCCTCCCCAAGTCGCATTACGGTAAGAAGGCCAAAAGTTACACAGTTGAAAAACACACCACCAACACATTATTACCATTTTGAGGCTACTAAAAATACCATTGAGCTGAGAGTGCGGTGAGGTTTTGTTTGTCGCCTTTGCGTGACGCACACACACACACACACACACACGAGAGATCTATCTACGTGTCAAATGAGATAATACACTATGTCGTCCGTCTCCAACCTTCATATCTCTCCCTTTCTCCTTTCGTTCATTCATTCATTCCTTCCTTCGCTCTATGGAGTGACTGTGTTGAACCACTCCCATCGACACGCTCTCTGTTTGCATGCTTCACATATTAATACGCTTTCACAGTGGATACTCCCACCCCCTCCACCACCACCACCCCCTCCATCATCAACCACCACCACGCCCATATGTATTCTTTCGAAAAAATCCCGCAGCAGTCTTAAGTGAAATGACTCTTTCTTGTCAACCCCGCCTGTGTCTGCTACTATTACTATTAGATTTACAATACAATGTAGTGTAAGCCTATAAAATGCGTCGATTTCATAAATATAGACCTACACAAATTTCCTGCCTCACTTAATCTGTTGTTTTCTTTTTCTCCTGTCTAAAGCGTATTTCACCTCTGTCCCCCCTCCCTCTCCTCTCTGTATCTGTCTGTCTCTTTTCTCTGTCTGTCTGTCTGTCTCTTTCTTTCTCTGTCTCTGTCTCTGTCTCTGTCTCTCTCTCTCTGTCTCTCTCTCTCTCTCTCTCTCTCTCTCTCTCTCTCTCTCTCTCTCTCTCTCTCTCTCTCTCTCTCTCTCCCCCCCACCCCCACCCTGCAATACCAAAAATAATTCGAAGATAATAATAGCAATACGATACCACACTTTCTCTCAATTCGCTTAACGGTTGCTATATCGCCCTTTTACTAATGTCTCTCACTAATCTAATATCATGATTTTCGACCAAGCCTTGTGCAATGCAGAATTTTCATATCAAAGCATTTTATCTCGTATACGTTCGATACTGCGTGTGTGTATGTTTAACACTGGTCATGATTGTTGTGTTCTCTCACACTTATTTACATAATGATCAATATCGATTCGTCAAAGCGCTTACAGCTCTCATGATGTACAGATGAATAAAGCGCTATAGAAATGTGCTTAATACCATATCACATGTACCTATAAAACTGTACATCTCAAACGTCTACCGCTCTAAACTCAGGAACCACTGCACCCACAACCTCCATATTTCGCAATGTAAAGTAAAGTTCCTTCAAGGTCCTTAAGGCCTATAGAGCTGGAGCGTATCCCGGTTTCTATAGCGTGAAGCGGAAGAAGTGACAATAATCACCCCTGGCCAGGACTCTGGTCGGACGCCGGTTTTTTACTCTCAAGCTAGTGCTTGTACCCATTTGCACCTGGGTAGAGTGGGAAAATGCATGTTAAGCGTCTTTCCCAAGAAACACAACGTCGGACCTGGCTTTGCTAGGATTTGAACTCGGGACTTCATGATCCCCAGTCCGGCAGCCTAACTGCTCGGCCACCGACGCCCCAGACTATTTCGCAATGGTAGATTTCGTATGAAATCAGTATTTTAATTGATTAGAGAAAGATTGTAGTTTTGCTTGCGATCCACGAAACTTTTTATTGTTATTTTTACTCATTCCTTCATTTCCGGTCATCAGTACATCATACAAAGGAGCCACAGCGGAGTGAAGTCAAAGCTACCCAAACCCAACTACACTCAGCCAACGGTGGTCAGCCATGCGTGAACGCATTTCAGCTGGAACTTGATATCACCCTGCACCCAGTAACCTGTTATGTAGTTCATCTTTGAGAAATCAAAAATATTGTGGTAAAAGAGTCTAATCATAATCATCATTGTCTAGGGGCATGCTTGTTGTGTATAAAACACAAAACAGAACAAACGACAAAACAGAACATCAAATTATTGAAAGCTTGACTGACGTCTGCTGCCGATGAAGTCACCCCAGTCACCTCGTTTACTGTACAATGTCCCTACAATATAAAAAAAACAAACAAACCAAGAGACCGAATTGCTACTCGTGAACCCTAAATGTAACTAAGACTGCAGTCTAATTATTGTGCCGTGTACAGAATGATGAATGTGGGCTAAATCTACACTGCCGATGCAAGCTAGCTTACGTCTCCAGCTTGACAGAAAGTTGTTCCAGCTGAAATGCGTTCACGCATGGCTGACCACCGATGGCTGTATGTAGTTGGGTCGGGATTTTTTCCTTCCAAAAAAACAAAAGCCTTTCATAATGATATATATCTCATAGCTTCACACACAAACACACACACTCACTCTCTCGTAGTTATATACATTATACACATTCGCTGACTCTCACTCTGTTTGTCTGTATGTCTGTCTGTCTGTCTGTCTGTCTGTCTGTCTGTCTGTCTCTTCTTTTCTCTCTCTTTCTCTTCTTCTTCTCTCTCTTTCTTTCTTCTCTTTCTTTCTTCTCTTCTTCCTCTCCCTCTCTCTCTCCCTCTCTCTGGGGTCAATTCCCTAACTATCGAATCACCTTGTTGTGTGAGAACTACTTGAAGACTTCCTCACGAATAATAGACAAATAAAATATTATGGATGGACTTATAGATGGATGGGAGGAAAGAGAGAGAGAGAGAGAGAGAGAGAGAGAGAGAGAGAGAGAGAGAGAGAGAGAGAGAGAGAGAGAGAGAGAGAGAGAGAGAGAGAAAGAGAGAGAAAGAGAGAGAAAGAGAGAGGGGGGGAGGGAGAGAGGTAGACAGACAGACAGACAGAGACGGAGGGGGGGAGGGGAGACAGAAAGATTATTGTATCACACAAATTTAGACAAGAAAGATTATTGTATCACACAAATTTAGACAAGAAAGATTATTGTATCACACAAATTTAGACAAGAAAGATTATTATATCACACAAATTTGGACAAGAAAGATAATTATCACACAAATTTAGACAAGAAAGATTATTGTATCACACAAATTTGAAAATATTATTGTATCACACAAATTTAGACAAGAAAGTTTGACATTATTATTGACAACACTAGCATGGTTTGACATGTATCACACAAGTATTTGTACAAGAAAGTATTATATCACACAAACTTAAGACATGAAAGATTATTGTATCACACAATTTAACAAGAATCCAGAGTTATTGTAAACCTTGTCGAATAACAAATCCTTTAGACATAAAGATTATTGTATCACACAAATTTAGATGCATTATATCGTTTGACAAGAAATAATTGTATCACACCAATCACAGCATGGCTTGATCCCATTGAATTTGGACAAGAAAGAGTATTACACCGGTTATTTGGACAAGAAATAGTATTGAATCACACAACAAATTTGGAGGGAAGTTTTTGTATCACAGTTCACACACACAACACAGAATCCACTAGAGTCTAGTAAACCTTGTCGTCATTCAAATCCTGACAATAGGGAAGTAGGAGAAGATGCATTATGTCTAGGAAATAATAACAGCTAATCACAATAGCCGGTGCACTTAGTAAGCGGTTAGTTTACACAATAGGGAAGTAAGCGGTTAGTTAACACAATAGGGAAGTAAGAGGTTAGTTTACACAATAGGGAAGTAAGCGGTTAGTTTACACAATAGGGAAGTACGGTGTTAGTTTACAAATAGGGAAGTAAGCGGTTAGTTTACACAATAGGGAAGTAAGCGGTTAGTTTACACAATAGGGGAAGTAAGCGGTTGGTTTACACAATAGGGAAGTAGGGTTAGTAACACAATAGGGAAATATACAACGTATCTTCGTTCAGTTTGGATGGTATTCAACGTAGCTGGGTTAACCTGCATATATATATGCTGTCTTTGGATGGTATTCAACGTAGCTAGGTTAACCTGCATATATATGTTATCTTTGGATGGTAGACCTGCTTTGTTTAGTATCAGGGGAGAGGGGAGGGGGATTCAGTGGTCCAAATGTGTCGGCCTCTCAACCAACCAAAAGGTCGTGGATTCGTGTCCGAGAGGTTGAGAATATTTCTCGAGTCTTCTTTTTCAGGTGAAACCCATCTCCCTGGTGCAAGTAGGTGGATCGATATCTACTCTAGTCTCCTCGGAGACAGACGATATAAAATGAGGTCTTGCGTGCAGATCACAACATTCTGTGCACGTTTAAAGATCCCGTAGCCATTTACAGGGCAATCTGGGCAAAAGATATATATATATATATATATATATATATATATATATATATAACATATATATATTTGATATATATATATATATATATATATATATAATAGATATTTAAGTAACAAAACCCATGGAAGGTATTGTTCTATTCATACTATTTAACAAAACCCAGAGATCGCCTTAGTGATTAGTCAAGGGTGAGGGTAAAATCAAATTACATATATGTATAAACAGTTTAGCATTAAACAGCGTGTTGCATTCACTCATTTTGTATTATTACGCGCCAGTCAAATGCGAGATGTAGAGAGTTGTATTCTCAGTCTCAGCTCCTTCTCTTGCTGAATAGTGCGAATAATCTGATTATGATAAATGGCCTTCAGCTAAGCCACCTTGTGTAGATAAGTAGACTGATGCCTTCAGTCAGGAGGCGATTTGCAAACCAAAGCAAGGCTGCCTCGCCGTCCAGCATTCTGATTGGTTGCTGGGCTTACTCGCAGAATCTCGCAGCAATCAGTCCACAAGTATCAGAGGTCACAGTAACACTAACAACATGATGCATGGAGAGCATTGAATGTCTGGCGCATGTCAATGGAACGTGACTCTCGTTAAGCAGAACAGTGTCGTGCGAGACAGAATAATAATTATTATGAATAAGCCCTAGATCTACACGACTTTATTCATAATGATTTGTCATTACGTCATCGAAATATTCTCTACGCAAATAGCACACAGCGGGCAGATGGTGGCTTTCTTTATATACAAAATGTCCATTGAAATGTATCTCGTTCATCACATGCGGCAATCTCAGGATGAATGAAGGGGAAGCAGCAAGATAAAAGATAAATCATAGAAGTAGAAGTGAAGGAAAGAAGAAGAAGGTGTAACATAGTTACTCAGACGTAGAGAAAACCCTATAGAGTTTATGACGTAATCATCTTGGTGTGCCCATAGTAATATGTTGTGTCAACTTATAATAATGACGACACTGGTTCAAACAACATGACAGGCCCATGTGGGGAGGGGAGGGGGCGTTCACGACGACGCTATACTCTTCTTAAGAAAGGTACTTCACTCTGCTTTCCTCGCTTGATTCAAGTGTGAATGAGGACTCAGCTATAGACAGAGAAAGACATACAGGATGCATTACGAAACAGCTAATGGGCTGTCGTGCTCTATGCTCCCCTGGGAGAGAGTTGAGAAGGACTTTGAATGAAATGGCCTGCTGGGTATAAAAATGATGTGTGTGAGAGTGTACAGTCGCTAAGCCTGCATTTGTGCGGGGATACGCACTATAAATCCATCTTTATCTTTATAACAGGTACATATATATGTCCTAATATATAGATAGATCAATCAAGACGACTAAAGACCACACATATACTATTTTGCCGTAATAATAGGTGGCGTTTACTTTAAGTTCCACACAGTCAAGTTTGGAACGAGTGGATTATATTTGTTTGTTTGTTTGTTTGTTTCATTGAAATTTCTGACTGGTGTTTACCCCGTTCACCATTGCAGTGATCTCATGATGAATTAAGAATAAGAGGAAACAGCCAGATGACGAAAGATTTATAAGTGAAAGAAGGAGAACAAAGACATAGGATTAGGACCTACCGTTACCACCAGTAGCCCATCGGCCCCGTCAAACCACCATCTGGTCGGATTAGACAGAGACAAGGCTCATTAAGTGTGTACTACTAGAAGAACATAGAACGGATCTAGCACTAGCAATGGTCCAAAGGAGGCTCACATTGTCTGTCACATAAACGTCTTCCGCCATTGTCTGGAATTGATCTTCTTGTTGTTGTTGTTAGTTGTACAATGTGTGTCCTAATGTTGGCAAGAATCACGACTCACACTCACAGTAGTAGTATTATTATAGTATTAATTATTATAAATATAATACCTATAAGCAGTTTGCTGTCAGTGGATAACAGCTATACAGTGTCGGGCGTTTCGCCGGCCACCGAGACAGAGAAAGAGAGAGAGAGGGAGGGAGGGAGGGAGGGAGGGAGAGAGAGAGAGAGAGACAGACAGACAGACAGACGGGAAGAAGAGAGGAGGAAGGAGAAAGATAAGAGAGAGAGAGAGAGAGAGAGAGAGAGAGAGAGAGAGAGAGAGAGAGAGAGAGAGAGACAGACAGACAGAGAGAGAGAGAGAGAGAGAGAAGACAACATCGAGACAGAGAGAGAGAGTTAAAGAGAGAAACTTAGAGAGAGAGAGAGAGAGAGAGAGAGAGAAAGAGAGAGAGAGAGAGAGAGAGAGAGAGAGAGAGAGAGAGAGAGAGAGAGAGAGAGAGAGAGAGAGAGAGAGAGAACAATGAAACAACAAAATGTCAAAACGACTGCATACCTGATGTTAATGTCTAGTGTGTTAAAACTGAAAACCCCTACACACACAAAGTACAGACACAACTCATCTTACACCTTAAATTCTTGTATGGTAGTTGTTTTTTTCAGTTCAATCGTCTTATTCACCCTTTCCATCCAAAGAAGCATGAAAAATTAACGAACACACCACCAATCAACTTCTAACTGAGTCCTATTTCTGAACGATGTCTAGCTCGGGGTTGTTAAAATGTTAACGTCTCGATAACTCTAGACCCCCGATGGGTGTGGCATATTTTATATATGTATATGTCTTATGGTTTCATACACCCTTCATTGACTAATAATATGAGGAATTATATATATACATTAAATGTAATAGATATTGTTTATATCAGTACCGTGAGATCAAGTGGCGTCGAGGGCTGAGCGGTTAGGCTGCCAGACTGGGACCCATGACGTCCTGGGTTGAAATCCTAGCATTACTACTAGCAAAGTTAGGTCACACGTTGTGATCCTTAGGAAACACGCTCAACAACGCCCCGCCCCCCCCTCCACACACACACTACACTACACATGTGCAAAATGGGTGCAAGCACCAGCTTGAGAGCAAAAACCTTAGCGTCACACTAGCGTCCTGGTCCAAGAGGTTATTATTATCATCTCTGTTCCGCTTCACGCTATTTGAAACCGGGGCCGTAACGATTTTACACTTCTTTTTAAGACTTTTTTCACCCAGAGATCAAGGCCCATGCCCCCAACATAAATTGGTTCCCATACCCCACTAACGGTATGTATATAAATACCCCAAATCCCCACCCCCCCCACAAATTTAGACCCAGAGTTAAGAACCCCTGGTCTAGCTGGTTATTTATTGAACTCGTCGATTCGCGTGCCATCAATGAACTGAAAAATTGAAATCTACCCGTTGTCACATGCTGACTCATCCTCTTCACGCCTGGTGGTTGGGTGGGTAGGTGACGTCAGTGGCCTGTCTATCGGTGCTTGGTTGGATGAATTGTTTATTTATTTAATTTCAAAATGAACCCTGTCCACCATAATACATGTATGCGGTGATCTCAGGATAAGATTCTGCTCGAAAAAAAAACGAGATTTTTCTTCAAACGTTGGCAGGGCTCGAACCCACTACCTTTACGTTAGTGGTTGAGAGGCCGACACCTTGCTTCTGGACTACGGAGTCCCCGTCACAGATGAACCGGTGACCCACCTAAACACAAAGGCGGCATAACTCCATGTAATGTAAGGGTAGCAAGTGGCTCGCTTTTTTTCTTATTCACTATTCAGTGTGTTTTATTTAACAAAACCCAGAGATCGTCTTAGTGATTAGTCAAGGGTGAGGTAAAATCAAATTACATATACCTTTAATTAAACAAAGGTGTTGCATTCATCTGAGCCTAGTTTTGATTTTCCTTCACCTTAGTGATTAGTCAAGGGTGAGGGTAAAATCAAATTACATATATGTATAAACAGTGTGCGTTTCTTGTTTTTGATTTTCCTTCACTTGCGTTCGCAGCAATCAGTCCACAAGTCTCAGAGGTCACAGTAACTTTGATTTTCCTTCACTGTGCGTTTCTTGTTTTGATTTTCTTCACTTTTCCTTCCATTGAAATGTATCGTTTCTTGTTTTGATTTTCTTCACTGTGCGTTTCTGTTTTGATTTTCTTCACTGTGCGTTTCTTTCATGCATTACGTTTTGATTTTCCTTCACTGTGCGTTTCTTGTTTTGATTTTCGTTTTCTTGTTTTGATTTTCTTTAGATCTTTCTTGTTTTGATTTTCTTCAGTTTTCTTGTTTTGATTTTCCTTCACTGTGCGTTTCTTGTTTTGATTTTCTTCACTGTGCGTTTCTTGTTTTGATTTTCTTCACTGCGTTTCTTGTTTTGATTTTCTTCACTGTGCGTTTCTTGTTTTGATTTTCCTTCACTGTGCGTTTCTTGTTTTGATTTTCTTCAGATATTGTTTATATCAGTACCCTGTGATCGTTTCTTGTTTTGATTTTCTTCACTGTGCGTTTCTTGTTTTGATTTTCTTCACTGTGCGTTTCTTGTTTTGATTTTCTTCATCTGTTCCGCAAACGTTTACGTTGGTGGTAACGATTTTACACCTTGCTTCTGGACTCACCCAGTGCGTTTCTTGTTTTGATTTTTTTCTTCACTGCGTTTCTTGTTTTGATTTTCTTCACTGTGCGTTTCTTGTTTTGATTTTCTTCACTGTGCGTTTCTTGTTTTGATTTTCTTCAGTGTGCGTTTCTTGTTTTGATTTTCTTCAGCGTGCGTTTCTTGTTTTGATTTTCTTCAGATTTTCTTCACGTTTCTTGTTTTGATTTTCTTCACTGCGTTTCTTGTTTTGATTTTCTTCACTGTCTTGTTTTGATTTTCTTCAGTGTGCGTTTCTTGTTTTGATTTTCTTCAGTGTGCGTTTCTTGTTTTGATTTTCTTCAGTGTGCGTTTCTTGTTTTGATTTTCTTCACTGTGCGTTTCTTGTTTTGATTTTCTTCAGTGCTGTGCGTTTCTTGTTTTGATTTTCTTCAGCGTTTTTTGTTTTGATTTTCTTCAGTTTTGATTTTCTTCAGTGTGCGTTTCTTGTTTTGATTTTCTTCAGTGTGCAGTTTTTTTTCTTCAGTGTGCGTTTCTTGTTTTCATTTTCTTCGGTGTGCGTTTTCTTGTTTTGATTTTCTTCGGTGTGCGTTTCTTGCTTTGATTTTCACGAATTTCTAAAATAAAATAAAAACATGACCAGACACATATTTACACGCTTATAAACCTGGGGAAGCTTTGTGTTTGAATGGAATCTATCTTGTCTACCAAATGCAGTGATATAAGGGTGAACTCAGAGAAACAGCAACATAAAAGAAAGACGTAATCCAAAGGGAAGGTAAAGAAGTAGGACCTACCAGTAGATCCCAACAACTGCCCCACCATGGGAGAGCATCAAGGCGAAATGCTTTTTCCTTGAGCCTGCACTTGTGTCGAGATACAGAAAAAAGAAAATCAAGACTACATTACTAACCCCCCCCCCCCACACACACACACACACACACGTAAGTCTCTGCACTGGTCGCCTGTGAATAAATCGACTACAACCTTTGCCTGTTTTGCCAAAATGCAATGAATGCATCAACGCTATCGCCCCTGATTATTTTAGCTCTCTTGTTCCGTATTCAAATGCTACCCGAAACACTCAGATTCGGATCATCATAGGCGAGCACCACTCTTGAGAATAATTGTTCACGATCTCATTTCTCGGACAAAGCCATTCAGCCATTCTCACACACCACCCCTCTGATGTGGAACTCTCTTATAAATATCTTCAACTTCAACCACAAACCAATCTCCCTCGTACAACTCTTTCAAGATAAATCTCAAGACGGAACCTTCCAAAGCTTCATACTAACAACGTTCAGAATAATTTTCTTTCTTCTTTCTCCTCATCCCCACATATATGTCTAGCACCTTAGAGCATAATCATGGACTTAGTGCACTACATGTATATTATGAATGATTTATTATTATAAAAAATATAAAAATAGAAAGTAAAGGAATTGTACAGAAAATAATAAAATATAAACTTCTGTATCTGACTATTTCGAGATTCCACCAACAAGATTTCACACATTTTATAATACATACTATATATATATAATATATATATATATATATATATATATATATATATATATATATATATATATATATATATATATATATATATATATATATATATATATATATATGTATAATATACATACGTAGAAGTAACCCTGTCCTTTTGCAGTAAGTACAGTGACAATACAAGGCTTTTAGTAGGATTGGCAAAAAGAGCTACCACTACCATTGATGCATTCACTTTCAGGTATGCCACGTTGTGATTTAAAGTAGAGAAAATGTCAAACTGCTGAGACTGGCGTTAATATCTGGGCTCAAGAGAGACGACTTTTTCCAGGAACACTACGCAGGTACGGGCTGATTTTATCCCACAAGGCTAAGTGTACCGGTACTCAAAGTAATTTTTTTTTAAATAGAAAGGAAAGGAGTTGTATTGAAAACAATAGAAGATATCAATATCGACTTATGTTCCTGCGTTTTAATGTTGTTGTGAAATTTACTAACTGGGCCAATCAGCGCAAGTTTGAGAACGCTCATGGAAATTTGACCATAGATCTAGTACTTCGTTAGTAGTCCAAGAAGATAACTATTAGATGGAGTTCTATAGTCTGTTGTATCCCAGCACAAGTGCAGGTTCACCAACTTTACATCATGGCGGCTTATATTTGAAGAAAAAGTGAATTAAAATATTACTATAATCAACCTGACAATATATAGTTACAGGTTAACTTGAGAGAAGAAACAAACTTTTGACCCCAAAACAATTAGGTGATAGGAATTCTAGAGGACGAGGAGCTATGCCAATGTTGATTACATTGTGCATTTCGTCACAAACATCAGTCTCCATTAAAACAAAAAAAGCCAAGTCAATGTGAAGGAACAGTGAGATGGTATGTTGTACAAGTGCTTGAAAGAGGCTTAATAATAAATTGATGCACGGAAAAATCAATTTCCTATACAGATATAATTGTAAATAACCCCCCCCCCCCCTCCCTCAAAAAGAAAACCAACCCGACAACAACAAAACTTAAAAAAATGAAAAACAAAGGAAACAAGCTACAATTAAAACTTTTAAAAATAAATAAAAATTGCAGTTTGGATGTTTTATGTCAGAAATATTGTTTTCCTCTCTATGTAAATGAATTATTTGGTGCCATCCCTTGAAGAATTTTTTTTTTTTTTTTTTTACAAAATCCTGTCTTTCCTCCATGCCATAAAATACAATATTTGAAAGATTGTCAATCCTACCCTCAAGAACACAAAACCCTAACTATCCAGGAACAAATGCAATGGCATTCTTCTTTCTCCTGTCTCCAGTAACTGGTAATTTCTCTTTATCACAGCAGAACGCATTCAATAAAAGATAGAAGTTTGTAAGAGTTTCAATTCATGAAAAGAATACAAGATAAATGCTTTGCAATTTTTCTTTCTGACGGTAACTCTGTGGGAACAGGGAGCATTGTCACCTTTAATTGAAAATTCAAAAGAAAGATCAGATCTGCCAGCTCAGCTACAGTAATTTTCAGCGTGTGAACCGCGAGCCAAGTAATATAATTTCCTCAGCATTTCTAGAAAAGAAAAAAAATATATATATAGAAGAAGGGGGGAATTAAATTATATGTGTGCATATCAAGCTACACACGCAAAAACACGGGAAAATCAGATTTTTTTTCAGAGGAAGGAAGATAAAAAATAGATGAATGTGTAAGAATGTATGTTTTGGCAATAAAGATAAATGTGTAAGAATGTATGTTGACAATATAGATAAATATTTATGAATGTATGTTGACAGTATAGATAAATGTGTAAGAATGTATGTTGACAATATAGATAAATATTTATGAATGTATGTTGACAGTATAGATAAATGTGTATGAATGTATGTTGACAGTATAATAATGTGTATGAATGTATGTTGACAGTATCGATAAATGTGTATGAATGTATGTTGACAGTATAGATAAATGTGTATGAACGTATGTTTTGACAATATAGATAAATGTGTATGAATGTATGTTTTGACAATATAGATAAATGTGTATGAACGTATGTTTTGACAATATAGACACATGTGTATGAATGTATGTTGACAATATAGATAAATGTGTATGAACGTATGTTTTGACAATATAGACACATGTGTATGAATGTATGTTGACAATATAGATAAATGTGTATGAACGTGTGTTTTGACAATATAGACACATGTGTATGAATGTATGTTGACAATATAGATAAATGTGTATGAATGTATGTTTTGACAATATAGACACATGTGTATGAACGTATGTTTTGACAATATAGACACATGTGTATGAATGTATGTTGACAATATAGATAAATGTGTATGAACGTATGTTTTGACAATATAGACACATGTGTATGAATGTATGTTGACAATATAGATAAATGTGTATGAACGTATGTTTTGACAATATAGACACATGTGTATGAATGTATGTTGACAATATAGACACATGTGTATGAATGTATGTTTTGACAATATAGACACATGTGTATGAACGTATGTTTTGACAATATAGATAAATGTGTATGAATGTATGTTGACAATATAGATAAATGTGTATGAACGTATGTTTTGACAATATAGACACATGTGTATGAATGTATGTTGACAATATAGACACATGTGTATGAATGTATGTTTTGACAATATAGATAAATGTGTATGAATGTATGTTTTGACAATAAAGACAAATGTGTATGAACGTATGTTTTGACAATATAGACAAATGTGTATGCATGTATGTTTTGACAATATAGATAAATGTGTGTGAATCACAATGAATGTATGTTGACAGTATAGATAAATGTGTATGAATGTATGTTTTGACAATATATGTTAAAAACTTGTGCGGAGAGTTAATTTCAAGACCAGAGAAGGAAGAAAGAATGTCATTTTTCTGATTCACAATACGGAGGCACATTCTCATCATATAAAAATTGCAACTTGAAACACAATGATCTCCACTTAAAAAGAGGTTTGTTTGTTGGTTTAATTGGAATTTATCCCTTCACCATCTGCAGTGATCTCAGGGTGAATTAAGAGGAAACAGCAAGATGAAAGGATAAATAAAAGAGTGAGAGGAAAGAAATAGGACCTACCAGTAGCACCCGCCAACCACCCATCCACCTTAGAGGCCGGTACTGGAGACAACAAAAAACGACCTCTTAGCAAGAAACAGTTTCTTCGATGAAGTGTAGTCTGGATAATCCTTTTATAATAATTTTGGTCCTAGAGTTTA
This sequence comes from Doris montereyensis, assembly GCA_037039925.1. NCBI lineage: Eukaryota > Metazoa > Mollusca > Gastropoda > Nudibranchia > Dorididae > Doris > Doris montereyensis. The sequence goes on along the minus strand of JAXRKP010000038.1, from coordinate 218,982 downwards.
AACTCATACCAAGAGGGAGAAAAAAGTATATAAAATAAAGATTAGGAAGATTAGAACAGAGCAGAGTGTGTACGTTTCTTGTAAATTTTATTCCTCTTCTCTTGTTCTACTGATCACAACAGTAGGTAGCCATTGCATCAAACAGTTAACATCTAAGTTGTTTTAATCCAGCCATCATCCGTCTATTATTTGTGAAAACATGCTTCTATTTGGCATCAGTTATAGTGATCAAGATGTTTTAATGGTGACCACCAGGCAGCAAACGCTGCATGTCAATGCAAACCGTAGTGTGTGTCAATTATTTTGCCTTGTTCATCCAGTGAATTCTAATTTTCGTTTTACTGCTTAAATATATATATATATAATATATATTGAGTTAGACCTTCGGACGAAAGAAAAATCGGTCTCTTAACCGAACAGAAGGTTTTCAAACTGGCCTCTTAGGCATGATATTTAAAGAAGAAAAAAATCTGTTACAAAGGGAAAAGACGGCTTTTTAGGCGGAGTATTATGTAGCAAAGACAAGTACATTATATCTGTTATCAGTAACAAATGATTAAAAAACGTTTTCCAGCAAAATAACATGCTTATGTAAGGGACCCAAAGAAAAAAGGTGATGTTGGTTTTTTGTTAACTATGATGAGGAAACAAACAACAAATAGCCTGGCAGTATCATAAAGAGTAAGAACCAACAAAACAGAAGTTTTGGTGACTGGTGAACAAAACAGCACACTAAATTTTTAAACAGAGAAAATAAGTACATGTATTATAACAAAGAGAAAATAATAATAAAACCAATACATTACAAGAGACATTTCAGTAATATATATATATATATATATATATAAAAGCACACCTACCAGCAATCAGTCCCTTTATGAGTCATTAAAATGAAGTAGGCACAAATGTTTCCATCAATTTAATATCTCCTGATCTAAAGAAAAACAAACACTGATTCACCACTCATTAAAATAAGAGTGGTGCAGTTAATAAATTGGAACGTTTCTGTAGTTTGGCTGACAGAAATTTAATGCGATTTATACACTACAAGCTAAAACAATAGTTGACCAATATATCAAATCCACATGACATAAATCGTTCTCCCAGAGTTCATTAAAAAAACATAGTGTGCCATAACACAAGTAAGAAATGAGGTAATTACCATGGTACAGCTATTGTCAAATCAAAGTATCATGGCTAGTCAGGAGTCATTAATTATCTTGATAATTAATTGTATAGTTTTCAGGATCACAATATACAAGAGAGGGTGCACACATTTTGTTCCTAGTCAAACGTTCACATACACAGCAGCTGTTCTCTATGCTTTGGAAGCAACACAGTATTTCTGAGTGAGAGGCGCACAATGTAGGCCTACTTACAAGAACTGCAGTGTATTGTAACAACATGAATAAAATATGAATGTGTCAAGTGGCTCTGCAACACTTTCACTTTTTTTAAAATTTTATATTCTTTTTATAAAGCAAATGCCTCTGCTTTATATGGTATTAATAAAGCCATGCAAAAAGGATTAATGTGCACATTATTAAGCGCTTTGTTGTATAACTGTTGGCACTTTTGTCAGTCAGACTGCAAGAAACAACAGATGTCAGTCCCTGTGCACTTAAACAGCTGTTTTTCTATGTAACAATCAATATAGTCAGACTTAAAACAAATTTAATAAGTTGATCTGTGTCTGTCTTTGTGGTTTTTAAATAAAATGCCTTGATTAATTTCGTTTCATTAGTATATTCCTAACCTAGGTGAGAGAAAAGCCTAGCAATGAACTCACAAAACCAGAGTCAAGTTTTAAAAATCCTACCTCATTTAAATCTTCTACACAAGAAAAATTCTATCTATGTTAAATAATCCTTCCGACGAAAGACCTCAAAAGAGCAAAAAAAGATTTTAGAAATAAATTTATATTATATATATATAGAATATGAATACTATATTGGGGAAAAGCTGTAGACTCTACCCACGATACATCTAATATTTTGCTGTAGTGTGCGGGAACATTGTTATTTGGGAGCCTCAATCCATTGGGTGAAAATTTAGACGTCTGACAGAAAGCAGGATGATGTGATTGTAACAATGAAAACAAAACATTTAGAAAATTATAAATATAAAAGAATGGCCAGTTTTCCATCTTCATATATTATTATTTATATCGAGCTGGCTGACAAACTCAAATATCACAGATCTAGTTACATTGAATATTTTAAAGAAAGTAATGATAATCACTATAGATTGAATTGTAACGATACTAAACTACAGTTTCAGACTAATTTGGAAGTTTGGTAGAGAGGAGCAGGGAATTAAATTCAAATTGGTTGGTGTTGTAATAAGTAGGCTTGAAACTTCCCAAAGAAGAGTTGCACACTTCCTTATTTCTCCACCAGGGTGAACCATTCAACACCGTAAAATACACTTGTAGTCATGCACCCTCAATAATTCAGAGTTGAAGTGCCAAATTTACACTTTACATTTATATTATAGGCCTATATTATATATAATTAATTTACACTTCATTCCTTAGATTCTAAATATTGCTAAAAAAAAAAAAAATCTATGCAACTGTTACTTTCTCTATACAACTGTTATTTTCTTTTCAAAGAGTCATCAATTATGGCAAAGGCCTTCCATGTGAAGGGTCAAAGAAAAATGTCTAATTAATACTAAAATCAGATTTTAGATAGCTTTAACGTTTAAAATCTATCGATGAACCCTACAGATCTAGAATCGTTTTGGAATTAAGTTAACTCAAAATATAAATCTAATGATTAGATATATATATATATATATATATATATATATATATATATATATATATATATATATATATATATATATATATATCTATATATAGTAGTGATAAAAAGCCGACTATTTACAAATTGTAATAAATCACTCTATTTAGAGAGATCTCTCCAGTTGCTCTAGAAGATTTTTGCTTTCATGATATACGGCCTAATCCTTCAAGAACGTCAATTTTGTACTTTTCAGATCCTCCTTGTACACGTTATCTTCAACAACACAATAAAACAGTTTGTGGAAATGATTTCTATGTATCTAGAATCAAGAAGACTATGTGCATGCATCAAGAAATTATATAGGGCTTAGAATCTACATATATCTGTAAGATCTAATCTAGAAGTCATCACGGTAGAATCTGGATTAAATCAAAAATGTTGATCATAGAAACAGAATACAACACCACCTAATCTGACTAATGCACTATTTCCTCTTTCAGTTTTATCCATTTTATAAATTCTATCAATAATAATAATACAAGATTTGCTTTCAGTCTTGGAAAACATGCAAATTAAAAGCTGTTCATGACAAATAAACCAACAACTGAAATAAACAGGGTGCGAAATACCTTCTCTATCAGAACTAAACAAACCTCCAATCTACGGAAGTGGGTCAGTCCTTCCAATGTAACACCGGTGTCAACACTAACACACAGGTAAACTTTATTCATTATCAGATAAATCTGGATCTAGCTACGTCATTCAACAAGTATGTAGTATTTTATTAATCTTTCCATCTTTACCTTCGTCTCCTAAAAAGTATCCGGGTCCTTGACAGTTATCCTTTGTTGGGAAAACAACACAGTCAAAAGGCCGTTTTCTACAACGACCGTTACGAAGGCAATGTCACCCGTCCCTACTAGGAAAAATTTTTCACTATCAACTGGGCCTACGAGACAAGGAAATCGACCCAAGATGGCGCTGTCCTCCTCCTGTCAACTTCCGGTGATCACATGACTGCAGGTGAAAAATGTCACAGGTAATAGAAGTGCAAATTATTGAGGAAAGACCCTCCTCTCTCAGCGCCCTTGTGAAATGTGTTTGGCTGTTTGTTCACCCACTTCTAATGATGCCGCTGATCTCAACTCAATGTATTGTACACGACCTAATAAATTTTGCCCAAACCCCGGTCCTCGCCTTGTTCTTTCGTCGGTGATAATAGGATGAAGTGCTTCGTTCAGTCCGGGCAGTGGACGGGTAAGCACCTGTACAGGGAGTAGATGGTCCCGCCCTCCACGAGTCTCCTGCTGCCTTGCAGGCAGGTCTTGGCTGACCAAAGGCTAAGGGAGTTAACCCTGAAAGAAAACAACCTGCTGCCTTGCAGGCCGGTCTTGACTGACCAAAGGCTAAGGAGTTAACCCTGACAGAAAATAACAACCTGCTGCCTTGCAGGCTGGTCTTGAATGACTAAAGGCTAAGGGATTTAATCCTGACAGAAAATAACAAGGCCCAGTAGGGGGCCTCAAGGTGGCAGCCCCACCATCTACCTAGGGTACAGTGGGCTTATCCCCCTGCTTATCCAAAACAACCTGATTCAAAGTAATATATACAATGATATACCCCGCTTGAACTTTCAAAGACGGACTGTGATTTTTGGAACATGGAATGTTAGGGCAATTAATGGAAAGGAGTTAGAATTAGCTGAAGAAATGGAAAAATTCAAAGTAGACATTTTGGCTCTTACACAAAAAGGACAAGGAATAGAAAATGTAGGACCAAATCATATTTTAATCTTCTCATGAGTAGATGTCAAAGATAGAGCTAGAGCAGGAGTAGGCCTCCTAATGCATAAAAGGCAAGAAACGCTACTAGAAAGTTGGAAATGTGTAAGCCCACGGCTATTAGAGGTAAATATTAAACCAAAAGGAAGAGAAATTAAATTATTAATAGCTTATGGACCAAACGAAGATGCCACCAAAGAAGAAAAGGATATCTTCGAAAACGATTTACAAATAGCTGCAGAGAATCTCAAACCCAAACAGGAATTAATGGTTTTAGGAGATTTAAACGCTAAAGTAGGCAACAATGTAGAAACATCAGGAGGAGTAATCGGTAAAGAAGGAGAGACAACATCTCCAAATGGAGAGAGACTAATAGATTTTTGCCTAAAGAATAACATGAAAACAGCTAACACCTTTTTTCCTCATAAAGATATCCACAAATATACAAAAGTAAATGAAGACATATGTGAAAAGTCAATGATAGACTACATAATAGTTAGCAGCTCCCTTTTTTACAGTACAATGGATGCTAGAGTAAGCAGAGGAGCAGAAATATTTAGTCATCACCACTGACTTAGCCAAAATGAGATTGTTAATTGAAGAAAACAAACAGAAAAGGAAAGAGAAGAAAGCTACTAAACTCAAAATAGAAGAACTAAATAAACCAATAGTAAAACAAATGTACCAATCCAGGATAAAAAGATCTATCAGTGAAAGGCAGATTGATCTGAAGGAAAGCACAAATAGAAGAAAAGTGGCAAACATATAAAGAAACACTCCTCAGTTGTACTGAAGAGGTCTGTGGTAGGAAACAAATCAAAGGAGATAGGAAGAGAACAGCCTGGTGGAATGAGAATGTCAAGACTAAGATCAAAGAAAAGAAAGATGCCTGGAAGAAATACTTGCAAACAAAGAGACCAGAGGATAGGATAGATTACGTAAGTAAAAGAACTATCGCCAAAAAGGAAGTGAGGAAAGCAAAACAGGAACAGTGGGAAGAGTTTGGACAAAGACTCCAAGAAAGCTATCCAGGAAATCAAAAGCTGTTTTCGAAACCAATGAAGAGCAGGAGAAAGACTAAAGCATGCCCAATACGACAAATTAAGAACGCCAAAGGAGAAACAATGAAAGGAGACAGCGAAATCATGGAAACGTGGAGGGAATATTTTCAACAATTACATTATCCCTCCAGAACATATGAAACAAGGAGTACAGATCAATTATTAAGAGTAACAAGTAATCGAGATGAGACAGCTGAAGATGTAAATATCTCAATGGAAGAACTTCAAACAGTTATAAGAAAAGTGAAATTAGGAAAAGCCCGAGGAGCAGATCAAGTTTATCTAGAAATGATTAAAAACCGAGGGAGAGAGGCAAACTACTACATGCAATATGTCAACAAGCATGGAAGTCCAAACAGGTGCCAGAAGACTGGAAAAAGGGAACGGTAGTACCAATACATAAGAAAGCATCAACTTTGGAATGCTCAAACTATAGAGGGATATCACTACTTAGCGTACTAGGAAAAGTGTATGCCAGGATTCTGGAAATGAGACTAAGGAAAAGAGTAGAGGATTAGATTGAAGAACACTAGAGTGGATTTAGACCAGGAAGAAGTGTACAAGATCACATGTTTACAATTAGACAAATAATAGAAACATTCCTTAGAGAAAAATTGACTTGCACCTGTGTTTTATTGACTTAGAAAAGGCATTTGACACTGTGGGGATGGACGAACTATGTCATTCTTTAAAAAGAATACAACGTAGAGCAAAATGTAATCGAAGCCATTAAACGTTTTTACAATAAACCAACATGTGCATTGAGAGTAGCTGGAAATTTATCTGAAGAATTTGATGTAGATATAGGAGTAAGACAGGGTTGTATCCTTAGTCATCTTTTGTTTATCACATTTATGGATTCAGTCGCAAAGGCATCCTCAAACATGAAGAAAATGAATGTGGGTATGTGTAAGCTCAAACCAGTAAATGTATCAATGCTTTCCTTTGCTGATGATTTAGTTCTGTTTGGAAAGTCAGAAAGGGACCTCAAGTCAAATATCAACATAATGAATAATGAATTAAATAAAAGAGGAATGAGAGTAAATGCAAAGAAAACCAAAACAATGCTAGTAACTAGGGAAGCTAAAAACACAAAATCTTAAATTAGGCATGGAGAATTTAGAACAAGTTCAAAGCTACAATTACTTAGGAGTAATGATTAACTCAGAGGAAAATTAAGAGAAGAAATCAGCCAGAGAATCCAAAAGGCAAGTGCAATATATAACAATCTAGGAAAGGCATTTGTAGGTAAACAAGAATTGTCAACAAAACCAAATGGCAGTATACAACACAGTTTATTGCCCTACTCTCCTCTGTGGCAGTGAAAGCTGGACCTTAGACAGTAGAGAATACAGTAGAGTGCAAGCAGCCGAAATGAAATATCTAAGAAGAGTTGTAGGGAAGACTAAAAGAGACAAAATCAGAAACACAACAATAAGAGATCAAACCAAAACAGATAGCATAAAAAACTAAGATAGAAATGAATCAACTGAGATGGTTTGGGCATGTAAACAGAATGAATGACAATAGAATAGCTAAATCAGTATACAGTGCTAAAACTCAGGTATAAGACCAAAAGCAGACCTCGGAGAAAGTGGGAAGAAGATATAAAAGAGGCATTAACGCAAAGAAATCTAACTTTCACGGAAGGAAACAGAAAATGTCAGGACAAGACAGCCTGAAGACAGATCATTTCGGGCATCTAAAACCCATACACTGGAAGGTAGAATGGGAGCTGATAAAGAAAGAAAGAAACTTCGTTCAGACTGTTTTTAAATTCAGTGGCAAATGGCCTGTTCTTGATTTGTGTTGTTGAAGGTTTTCTGTTCTTTGGTCAAGTTTAAACAGGAGATGCCTTGTTTAATGTCTTTCATCGCCTCCGGTTTCTCTCTCTCTGTCATCTCTCTCTGCATGGTCTCTCTCTCTCACACACACACACACACACACACACATACACACACACAACACTGTGTGAGTGTGTGTGTATATGTGTGAGTCTTAAAACTTCATTTACTTTCTTGTTATCAAAATCAAACACATTTATACCAAGCCCTCAATACTCAAGCCTATCAAGCGTGGGATTTGGGGTGGGGGGGGAAAGTAGTTTCAGCCGGTAAATTGGCCCGGGGCCCATGGGGTCTTTAAGGGCCCATTAGATCTTCTACACTAGAAAAACAACAAAAATCTACGCTTGTACCTTTACCTACTGGCTGTTTGGGTGGGTCGATGGAAGCCCTAAATTATTCCTGGGTGGGTGGGGGCCCTAAAACTACTCCTGGGTGTGTGGGGTTTACACTATTCCCAGGTTAGTGAGGGCCCTAAACTATTCCTTGGTAGGTGGGGCCCTAAATTATTCCTGGGTGTGGGGGCCTAAACTATTCCTGGATGGGTGAGGGCCCTCAACTATTCCTGGGTGGGTGATGGCTTTAAACTATTCCTTGGTTGATGAGGGCCCTGAAATATTCCTGGGTTGGTGATGGCTCTAAACTATTCCTTGGTTGGTGAGGGCCCTGAAATATTCCTGGCTGTGTGAGAGCCCTGAAATATTCCTGGGTGGGGTGATGGCTCCTAAACTATTCTTGGTTGGTGAGGGCCCTGAAATATTCCTGGCTGGGTGAGAGCCCTGAAATATTCCTGGGTGGGTGATGGCTCTAAACTATTCATGGGTGGGTGAGGGCCTAAACTATTCCTGGGTGGATGAGGGCCCTTAACTATTCCTGGGTGGATGAGGGCCCTTAGCTATTCCTGTGGATGAGGGCCCTTCAGTTCTATCGTCGCCCCTACTCAACACGCTATAGGTATCATTTTGGTCTGAAACTTTGAATTGTTAGTGTACATGGATTTAATAAAGACAGTCTAGTTGGCATAGTGAGAGGAGAAAAAAGAAGAAATGCCTAGCGAATACACTGATACATGTATATATAAATATGTAGTATGTGTGAGTGTGTGTGTGTATGTGTGTGTGCATGTGTACTTAGATCCAACATACCCTTAACTAAGACACTGATTCAGACAAATTTAGTCTTAAAAACTTCAGTGTTTTTACAGTAGCATTTTCACATTGCCGAGATCTTAGTTAAGACTCAAATGCATCAAACACGAGTGTGTGTAGAATATTTCACAAATTCTTGCATGTAGACCTGAATACCAAGCCCATCAAGCGTGGGATTTGGGGTGGTATGGGTATGTAATGTAGTTTCAGCCGTATGTAAATTGGCCCGGGGCCCATGGGGTCTTTAAGGGGCCCATTAGATCTTCTACACTAGAAAACAACAAAAATCTATGCATTCATGCTTGTACCTTTACCTACTGGCTGTAGGGGTGGGTCGATGGAAGCCCTAAATATATTCCTGGGTTTTAATGTTTCTGGGGCCCTAAACTTTTTTGCTCCTGGGTGTGTGGGGTTAGTTTGTTGTTTTTTTCCCAGGTTAAATGTGAGGGCCCTAAACTATTCCTTGGTAGGTGGGGCCTAAATTATTCCTGGGTGTGTTTAGGGGGCCTAAACTAAACAACTTCCTGGATGGACTGTGATTGGCCCTCAACTATTCCTGGGTGGGTGATGGCTTTAAACTATTCCTTGGTTGGTGAGGGCCCTGAAATATTCCTGGGTTGGTGATGGCTCTAAACTATTCCTTGGTTGGTGAGGGCCCTGAAATATTCCTGGTGTGTGGAAGCCAAACCAGTAAATATTCCTGGGTGGGTTTGATGGCTCTAAATCTATTCCTTGGTTGGTGAGGGCCCTGAAATATTCCTGGCTGGGTGAGAACCCTGAAATATTCCTGGGTGGGTGATGGCTCCTAAACTATTCATGGGTGGGTGAGGGCCCTAAAGGCTATTCCTGGGTGGATGAGGCAGTATACCACAGTTTACTATTCCTGGGTGGATGAGGGGACCTTAGACTAGGAATCCTGTGGATGAGGGCCCTTCAAGTTCTATCGTCAGCCCCTACTCAAACAAAACAGCTATAGGTATCATTTTGAGTGGTCTGGGCAAAACTTTGAATTGTTAGTACATGGATTTAATAAAAAACGAAAAATGCAGTCTAGTTGGCATAGTGAGAGGAGAAAAAAAAGAAAGATTAATCCTTATTATTATTATATTACCGATACATTATATATATAAATATGTAGTGTATGTGTGTGTGTGTGTGTGTGTGTATTTATGTATGTGTGCGTGTGTACTGTAGATCCATGTATGTATGTTATCATGTAAGACACTGATTCAGAGTCAAATGTATGGGGCCTCTTGAATATATGTATTTATGTATGTATGTACTTTTGGCAGTGTAGAATATTTATGTAGTAGCATTTTCAAGACAGTGGTAGTATTTAAAGACAATAATTAGTTCAAGACTATGTAGGCCTAGGTATGCATGCATGTATGTATGTATCTATGTGTGTGTATGTATATATGTATGTATGTATGTATGTGTGTATGTATGTATGTATGTATGCATGCATGTGTGTGTATGTATGTATGTATGTATGTATGTATGAATTTATGTATGTTTGTGTATGTATGCATGTATGCATGTACGTATTATTTTTATGTATGTATGTATGTATGTATGTATGTATGTATGTATGTATGTATGTATGTATGTATGTATGTATATGTGTATGTATGTATGTGTATGTATGTATGTATGTATATGTATGTATGTATGTATGTATGTATATGTATGTATATGTATGTATGTATATATATGTATATGTATGTATGTATGTATGTATGTATGTATGTATGTATGTATGTATGTATGTATGTATGTATGTATGTATGTATGTGTATGTATGTATGTATGTGTGTATATGTATGCACATTATGTAATGTACGTATGTATGTATATGCATTCATGCATGCATGTATGAGATTGATTTATGTGTGTGTCGATGTGTCTGTTCTTGAAACAATGACGTGACTGAAATCGTACGATGTATCTCCAATGTGTTGTGTGACAGTCTTAAAGGAATATAAACTGTCTTCCTGGAAACTATTTTTTTTAATGAATGTTTTAAATAATGCTTTCAAGTTATATTATTTATTTCCTCTTTTAATGAAATTAAAAACCTGATATGGCATTAATTAATTCAGTTTCTTCTATTGTTTTTTCAATGTTCAAATTCATTGCAAAGAAACTAACACCCACTCTTTTTTGTAAAGGGTATGACAAACATGTTTCCATTTTTGTATTGTAAATAAGTAGATTCACACATTGTTGACTTTGTGTCTTGAAATTCCATGTTTATTTCAGAGTTAGTTTTCAATATCGTCAATTTCCACGTTGTTTTTTATTGCTGTCACATAGAACAAAGGATCGACTATGAAATGCTCGAATTATGGTAGAATTCTTGGTATATCAGTAGCTCTTCACTTTCACCTTGATACCAAGCAAAGTGGCTGCCAGGATACTCGAAATAAGACTATGGAAAAGATTAGAGGATCTGACTGAAGGACATCAGAGTGGATTTAGACCAGGAAGAAGTGTACAGCTGGGGCCGTTGTTGGGCAGACCACATATTTACACTTAAACAACTAATAGAAACATTCCTTGAGAGAAACATGGACTGTGTTTTATTGACTTAGAAAAGGCATTCGATACTGTGAGGAGGGACGAACTATGGCATTCCTTAAAACAAACGAGAAACAATGTAGATTTATACCCTAAACGCAAAATTTAATAGAAGCCATTAAACGTTTTTACAATAAGCCAACATGTGCAGTGAGAGTAGCTGGAAATATAGTATCTGAAGAATTTGATGCAGATATAGGATGTAAGATGAGGTTGTGTCTTAAGCCTTTGCTTTTTTTTATCCCATTTATGGATTCAGTCCAAAGGCATCATCAGAAATGAAAATGTACCCACTGAAAATGAATTTCAAGTCATGTA
>JAXRKP010000038.1:160000-202500 GCA_037039925.1 Doris montereyensis | reverse complement strand
CCCTTACAATACTGATACTCATAACATCACTCACAATACTGACACTCATAACATCCCTCACAATGCTGATACTCATAACATCCCTCACAATGCTGACACTCACAATATCACTCACAATACTGACACTTATAACATCACTCACAATATTGACACTTATAACATCCCTCACAATGCTGACACTCACAATATCACTCACAATACTGACACTTATAACATCACTCACAATACTGACACTCACAATATCACTCACAATACTGACACTTATAACATCACTCACAATACTGATATTTATAACATCACTCACAGTACTGACATTTATAACATCACTCATAATACTGACACTTATAACATCACTCACAATACTGATATTTATAACATCACTCACAATACTGACACTTATAACATAACTCACAATATTGACACTCATAACATAACTCACAGAACTGACACTCACAACATCACTCACAGTACTGACACATACAACATCACTCACAATACTGATACATATAACATCGCTCACAATATTGACACCCATAACATCACTCACAATACTGATACCCATAACATCACTCACAAAACTGACACACATAACATCACTCACAATACTGACAACAATAATATCACTCACAATACTGACACCCATAACATCATTCACAATAGTGACACCCATAAAATCACTCACAATACTGACACCCATAACATCACTCACAATATTCACACCCATAACATCACTCACAATACTGACATCCATAACATCACTCACAATACTGACACTCATAACATCACTCACAATACTGACATCCATAACATCACCTCACAATACTGACACTCATAACATCCCTCACAATGCTGATACTCATAACATCCCTCACAATGCTGACACTCACAATACTGACACTTATAACATCACTCACAATATTGACACTTATAACATCCCTCACAATGCTGACACTCACAATATCACTCACAATACTGACACTTATAACATCACTCACAATATTGACACTTATAACATCACTCACAATACTGACACTTATAACATCCTCACAATGCTGACACTCACAATATCACTCACAATACTGACACTTATAACATCACTCACAATATTGACACTTATAACATCACTCACAATACTGACACTTATAACATTACTCACAATACTGACACTTATAACATCACTCACAATACTGACACTTATAACATCACTCACAATACTGACACTTATAACATCACTCATAATACTGACACTTATAACATCACTCACAATACTGATATTTATAACATCACTCGCAATACTGACACTTATAACATCACTCACAATATTGACACTCATAACATAACTCACAATGCTGACACTCATAACATCACTCACAGTACTGACACATACAACATCATTCACAATACTGATACATATAACATCACTCACAATATTGACACCCATAACATCACTCACAATACTGATACCCATAACATCACTCACAAAACTGACACACATAACATCACTCACAATACTGACACCAATAATATCACTCACAATACTGACACCCATAACATCATTCACAATAGTGACACCCATAACATCACTCACAATACTGACACCCACAACATCACTCACAATATTCACATACATAACATCACTCACAATACTGACACCCATAACATCACTCACAATACTGACATCCATAACATCACTCACAATACTGACACTCATAACATCACTCACAATACTGACATCCATAACATCACTCACAATACTGACACCCATAACATCATTCAAAATACTGACACCCATAACATCACAAACATCCCATCACACATATAACATAACTCACACACACAACACCACTCCCACATTCACAGGCACATAACATCACTCACACACATACATACTCACACATCAAATCTCTCTCACACAGACACACACATTCACACACACACACACACACTCACACTCACACACACACACATACACTCTCACACAGACATACACACTCACACTCACACACACATACACCTATACACACACACATTCACATACGCACACACACACACACACTCACATATTCACAATCCTGCATACTATTTCTGGTTAGGATCTCTGGTCCGATACAATGGCTCCCAAGCAATTGACGCTTGGAACTATTTCCATCATTTCGTCGTTGATTATTGATATCAGTGATGATGTATTTGGTGCAGGTCACAAGCTTGGTCTTATCTGCGACTATTTCTACGCCATAAGCTTTGGAGGTTTTATTCAGGTGTTCTTCTAGGCTGGCAAGCTTTTTTCTGATCCTGCTAATCTAGGAATGCCATCTGAGAAGCAGAGGTTTGTGAGCGTTCTGCCACAAATGATAACTGATCCCGTGTTATGCTATAGTGTTTTAGTCATGATTCTCTCAAGGAAGAAGTTGAAGAGAGTCGGAGAGTGGGCATCCCTGCCTCCTCATTATTTAAACACATGATATAAGTCTTGGCTGATGTTGAAAGTACCGCTCACATAGTATTCTGAGGTTCAATATCTGCACTGTCAGTGTCATGCTGCACCCTGCTCTGAAACCCGCCTTTCTTAAGCATTGATGGTCTCTGCTTGTGATTTCAGTTTGTTTAATAAAATATGATCTTCAAATTGACCTTTCTTGTGTGGGATATGAGACTGATTAGTGATAGCGATAGTGCGGCAGGTTTGGTACTGTTACTAGTGTTATCAATTTCTTTTCTTGGGGAGAGAGTGGTGAAACGTGACTGTGTCCATGGTTTTGACCATGCTCTACTTTGCCAGATTCAATTGTAGATTTTTTAGTATTAGTAGATGAACGTTGATCATGGTCTCCCCTCCAGCTTTGACCAATCCTGCCACTGCCAGAATGATGTCGACCTCTGCAATTCCCTTTTGTCAGAGATCTTACTTAAGCTTCCATTTCTGCACGGAGGAGAGGAGAAAAACTGTTTGCATCTGTGCTTTCGGGACATTCAAGACGTCTGAATCTGCGTATGGGTCTTTGGTGATACAGGTCGGAGCAATATTCTGTTCATGTCTTTATTAATATGCCATGGTCTTATGTGAGGCAATTTCCATCTTTGTCCCGAATTGTTAAACTTTTCCTCCGCTGTCTGCTTGTCATATCTTTCACCAGCTGAAATGCTTTCTTGATATTGTTCATCTTGAGACTCTCCTCAATGTCTTAGCATTGCTCACTGATCCATTTCTCTTTTGCCTCTGTCAGTATCATCTTAGACTTCTTGATTTGTTCTTTGACTGCCTCATCATATAAGACAACTCTCAGGAAATCGTAAATTGGCAACTCAACCCATTAAGGACATACATGGGAACACCGTAGCTGCATAAGAATAACATATAGCAAGCCCTACACTAAATTGGCAACTCAACCCATTAAGGACATACATGGGAACACCGTAGCTGCATAAGAATAACATATAGCAAGCCCTACACTAAATTGGCAACTCAACCCATTAAGGACATATATGGGAACACCTTAGCTGCATAAGAATAAAATATAGCAAGTCCTACACTAAATTGGCAACTCAACCCATTAATGACATACATGGGAACACCTTAGCTGCATAAGAATAAAATATAGCAAGTCCTATACTAAATTGGCAACTCAACCCATTAAGGACATACATGGGAAAACTTTAGCTGCATAAGAATAAAATAAAGCAAGTCCTATACTAAATTGGCAACTCAACCCATTAAGAACACACTTTAGCTGCATAAGAATAAAATAAAGCAAGTCTTACACTCAACCCATTAAGGACAGCTGAGTGTAGAGTAATGAGGAGTAGTCATAATTTTTCTAGGCCTACTACGGCATAATGTGGTGGCAGTTGGTAGTTTGTCAGTGCTTTCCACGTCATATTTACTTCAGCCGAGTTTTAATAAATAGACCTAGCTACCAATTTATTTCTGGGTCGACCGGAGGGTCAGAAAAAATTGCCCAGACTGTGTGTGAATCAAATACTGGGAAACTGAGTGGTAGGTAGACGCTCTACCGACGGAGCTACCACCAGTGCATAGCAGCAAGAGGATCAGTTGAAAAGATGGGCCCAGCATTTTGATCAACAATCAAATCGTCCATGGCCTGTTTGCCCACTAGACATACAACCTTCAGCAGAAGATTTCGATATAAACTGTGACAAACCATCTCTACTAAATAAAACTGACAGAAATGACGAAAGTTATAAAACTACTGGAGAATAATAGCAAGGCCCCAGGGCAAGGTGAGATCCTGGCCGAATCTCAGAACGCAGACATTTTCTGTTTCCTTCTGTGAAGGTTACATTTCTTCCATTTAGTGCCCCTCATAAAATATTCTATACGGTACTACTACTACTACTACTACTACTACGTATACCTTCTTCCCACCTTCTCCGAGGCCTGCCTTTTGGTTTTTTACCTTGGGTTTACCGATTTAGTTATTCTCTTATCATTCATGCCTGAGTTGATTTATTTCTATCTTAATTTTTATACAATCTATTATGGTTTGATCTTTTATCTCGTATTGTTGTGTTTCTGATTTTGTCTCTTTTTCCCCTTCTGGTTGGATGGCACCTCTTCTTCTTATTATTATTATCATTATTACTATTATCATTATTACTATTATCATTATTATTAAGAAGAGTAGTAACTGTACATTAGCAAGCCACAGCGCTGATCTCAGGGTGGGTTTGTTTAATTGAAATTTACCCTGTCCACCATATGCGGTGATCTCAGTGTGAATTAAGAGGAAACAGCAAGATTTGTTGTTTGTTTCTTTAAAATTTACCCTGTGCACTATTGATCAAAGATAAGTGAAAGAAGGAAAGGAAAGGAAAGAAGCAAGACCTACCAGCAGCACCCGCCAACACCAACAGCAAGATGACAGAGAAGTAAGAAGTGAAAGGATAGAGGTAAAACCTACCAACAGCAAAATGACAGAGAAGTAAGAAGTGAAAGGATAGAGGTAAAACCTACCAACAGCAAAATGACAGAGAAGTGAGAAGTGAAAGGATAGAGGTAAAACCTACCAACAGCAAAATGACAGAGAAGTGAGAAGTGAAAGGATAGAAGTAAAACCTACCAACAGCAAAATGACAGAGAAGTGAGAAGTGAAAGGATAGAGGTAAAACCCACCAACAGCAAAATGACAGAGAAGTGAGAAGTGAAAGGATAGAGGTAAAACCTACCAAAATGCAAAATGACAGAGAAGTGAGAAGTGCAAAATGACAGAGAAGTAGAAGTGAAAACCTACCAACAGCAAAATGACAGAGAAGTGAGAAGTGAAAGGGTAGAAGTAAAACCTACCAACAGCAAAATGACAGAGAAGTGAGAAGTGAAAGGATAGAGGTAAAACCTACCAACAGCAAAATGATAAGAAGTGAAAGTGATAGAAGTAAAACCCACCAACAGCAAAATGACAGAGAAGTGAAAGTGAAAAGATAGAGGTAAAACCTACCAACAGCAAAATGACAGAGAAGTAAGAAGGAAAGGGTAGAAGTACAACCCACCAACAGCAAAATGACAGAGAAGTGAGAAGTGAAAGGGTAGAAGTAAAACCTACCAACAGCAAAATGACAGAGAAGTGAGAAGTGAAAGGGTAGAAGTAAAACCCACCAACAGCAAAATGACAGAGAAGTAAGAAGTGAAAGGATAGAAGTAAAACCTACCAACAGCAGAAGTAAGAAGTGAAAGGATAGAGGTAAAACCTACCAACAGTGCCTACCAACCACCCTCCTTAGGGTGGATTAAGAGGAAACAGCAAGATGAAAGTGAAAGACAATTTGTATGGCAAATTGTTTCTATATATTTTTAAGATCAGTAATACCTATGACATTCTTATTGTTGTTTTGGGTGAGTGTGGTATGCTCATATTGAGTCATATGTGTGATTGCAAAACGCCTTAAGACTATTTCGGTATAAGGCGCTATAAAAATAAACATTATCATTATCATCATTATTTATTATTATAAGTGAAAGATTGATCGGGAAAAAATAGGACCTATCAGTTGCACTCGCCGACCGCCCACAGACGAAGGACAACAACAACATCAAAAAGGAAAAGAGTAAATAGTGATAGAAAACCAACCACATCATACAAAATTTTCCTGCCGTATAATAAACTATATGAGTGAATAACCAAAAATGAAATTAACACAAGACCATCAGATTCTGCATTCACAACAGTGTTATTTCATTTTTTTAAAATTTCATACATAATTTATATCTATATATACAATCCCCATGCTGTTATATAAAAAAATTTAAAAAGAAAGAAAAAAAAAAAGAAAAACAAACAAGAAAAGTCATCAAACTATGCCTTCAAATGTCACGGTCAAAAGGAAACACAACAAAAAGATTTCAAAAATGTGACCATCATCAAAATCATTATCATCATTATTATTATCATAACCAATAATAGGATGCAAACTAAATTGCATGACTTGAGAAGCCAAGTGAGGAAAGGCATGTGTAAAGACAAAGCGAAATAAATTTAAATACATCAAAGAGAAGTTAATTTCATTTATTGTTTAAATAAAATAGATTTTCATGTATGTTTTTTTTTTTTTTTACTTAGAGAAGGAATGTAAGTGAGATATTATAGCAATAGCAGTAGTAGTAGATGTAATAACAGTGGTCTGGTCTGAATTCAATCTGTTGAAAAGAAATTTTTTCTTTGTCAAAATATAAAAGAAGCGTTCTTGTGCTGACATCATTATATAATAGCAATAATAGCATTAGCATGCATGAGATCACACATACACAAAGTCAATTTTAACAAAGCCAATTGAAAAAACCCAAAACACACAACTACTAACAATGAAGCACAGAAACAAAAACACCAATGGGTGCACGTGGACTCCACACTAAAAATTCCACAAATTTTGTTCATTCCTGTGAAAATATTCTTTAAAAATTGAATAAATAAAAGCCAGCAACATCCAGTACTCCCAGACAACCGTTCGTTCATACCGCAACAAAACCCCAAGTGGTAACTGCGTAAGTGCCTTGTAGGAAGGCAACTAAGTGATGTTACTGCTCAAACTACTTAACAGACAGAAAAGTTAAACAGAGTTTGAGGATTCGATGAACTTGGCTAAAATTTTCAAGTACATCCCTTTACAAAGCAATGAAAACGTGTATTGCCTGTTTGAGCTCACAGCCCAGTGCTGTACCAATATTATGCAAGTCTTGACTCATGCCTGTGACTATGACATGAACCTCCGCTGATGATATTGATTCACAGGTTTGATTGTTGAATTGAAAAGTCCCTTAGTTCACCATATGCGGTGATCTCAGGATCAATGAAGAGGAAACAGCAAGATGAAAGACAAGTGGAAAAGTGAAAGGAAAGGTATAGAAAATACCACCAGCTCCCGTCAACCGCTTGAGAGACGCGTCTCTTATACTTATACGATAAACAAGACACACATTTTCCCTTTTCGTAAAAGGCTACACACATACACACCTTTATATAGGAATTTATTCAAAATTGAACACATCTTTGCTACAAAGAAATTTAAAGAAATCTTTACAAAAAATTATTTTTCCAAAAAAATTCCAATAGTGTGCAAATGAAATATATACAAAGTTTGAGTAAATTTTGTAATAAAAAAACCTTGAACTTGAACAAGACGAGATGGCAGTAATGTGTAGTAAGCAAAATTTGAAGAAAGGAAAAACCTCGAGCCCAATCCAATTTTTAAAAACCTCTTTTGTGTGTGTATTGAATGAAAAACAATGTGAAAATCAGTGATTTTAGCGTTGACTCGTGACATTTGAAATACAACTTCTACTGGCCAAAACATTTCTACATGATTGACTCACTCTTTACTTAGATCTTTCAAGTTTTACAGCTTTCAAAACATACATCCTTCCTTGACTCATTGAAATTTAACTCCATCCACCATTATTGCAGTCATCTTAGGGTGAATTAACAAGAAAAAGCAAGATGGAAGATAAATGAAAGAAGGAAAGGAAGAAGTAGATAGGACCTACCAGCAGCACCCCCAAACGCCCGCCCTCCCTTGACCCCGTGTCCGACAGGCAAGAAGCCTGATGGTCAACGTTTCAATGGTTCTTTCGACCCATTTATGAAGAAGACTAAAGAACCCTTTATCCTGTGCAATACAAATTTGTATCAACTGGTTCATCTTCCGAGCGTTACATTACGATGAATAGTGAAAAATGAGATTATTATTATTAGTTATTATTATATATATAGTTATTGATAATATGATACTCTTCACAATTTGGGACTGCACTGGCTTAATGTAAGTTCTTTATTGTGAGTGTTAGCCAGTAAAATGACACAGGTAAAGATAAAGATGGATTTTTAGTCTGTATCCCCCGCACAAGTGCAGGCTCGCCGACAGTACATCATTTATCACCCAGCAGGCCATTTCATTTAAATTCCTTCTCAACTTCCTAGGGAGCATACAATACAGCAGCCTGTAAGGTGCTTCATACTAACAATCTGATAAGATATTTCTCTACCTATAGCTGGATACTCATTCACACCTGAGTCAGTGAAGAAATTAGAGTAAAGTACCTTTCCTATGAGTACAAAGTTGTGAAAAAACACCTAAGAGAGCATTGGATTTTGAACCAGCGTGTCGTGATTACAAACTCACTACACAACGCCTCTACATAGCCTACAGGTTAAGAAAAATGGTTCTCAAAAGCTTGTAAAAAAAAGAAGACAAAAATTCTTCTTGGCCAAAATGAGTTGATTGTCTGCATGGCATTTTTTTTCTTATCATTTCATTTTTTAAAATCAAAGTTACCTCATGAAAAGATATAAAAACTCAGATATCAAACATTTCTCTACGTTTAAAACAACCCCTGAGCCCCATTTCATTATTTCTCAAAATGAGATGAAACAAATTTTAAAAATTAAAATTCTGTTGTAAATTTTCGGCAACGCCATCCTTTCTTCTTCGAATTATTACAGTACACACAACAATAACTAATTCAAACCACAGGTCCCATAAATGCCATTCCCCCACTACTACAAAGAAGGAAACAAGTTTTGCTCTCTCTCTGTCTCTCTCACAAAAAAATAATAAAATAAAAATACTTTTCCCATACAGAACAGACCCTAAAATTCTTCAATCCATTTCAACAATTTCATCACATTTCTGTTCACCTGACCATTGCTTGCTTCTACACTAAAATCTTAAGTTTTATGCTGTGTTCTAGTTCTACATTTCATGGCCTGCATGACAAACGGTTCTAACTCGAAATTTTTCAAAGATCAAATTTTTGGTTATATAAGTAAGTATAACTTTATGAGATTCATAAGAGGTCTGAACAGCTTTACAAAAAATGCAGTAGATTCCGAGACGATGCATTATAACTGATTTTGCTCTCTACCCTCTGTTGCGATCATTTCTTCATCAGTTTAAAAATCGATTTTCTCAGTTACCTGGATTTGGTGATGGAACGGTTTGTCTGTCACGCAGGTGACGATTTGTAAGGGAAATAAGAAACTATTCTACTGGAGCGTTACTAATGTCAAGTTTGTGTCTATTGTAGTAACTACCACAATAATCATTACATGTAAATATAAACTGTACTAATTATTAATTATTATTTACAACCTTTATTCATCCCACTGGCTTTAAAGTTACACATAAGACTTAACTTATCATATATATATATATATAAAATAAAAAAAAAATAAAAACAAAAACCAAAAAAAAAAAAAAATAAAATAAAATAAATGTGTGTATATATATATATATATATATATATATATATATATATATATATATATATATATGTATATACCCACAATCTTTAAGGTTGTTTGATTAGTACTAGTACTAAAATAAAAATCGGTAAAGAACTTGATAACATTATGGTGTATGAGCACACAAAAAAAACAAAAACAAATATTCTTTTTTTAAAAGCAAAAAGAAAAAGCACAGGGACAATAAATCTAAACCACTGCCGCCAACTTTGGTGGCGTCGATGGCCGAGCGGTTAGGCTGTCGGACTGAATCCTAACAAAGCCCGACCCGACGTTGTATTCCTTAGGAAAGATAGTTAACGCACTTTTCCCCACTCTCGACCCAGGTGAAAATGAGTATAAGAACTAGTTTGGGAGTAAAAACCTGTGTCAGACTAGCGTCCTGTTCAGGAGGTGATTATTATCATCTGTTCCACTTAACGCTATAAAAACTGGGATAAGCTCTGGCTCTATGGGCTGCAATGGTCTTCAAGGAAAAATTCCCAAAATAATGTGATTTTTATGTTCCATGCAAAAGTAAAGTATACCCTCTAATTTATTATAAGATCCAGTTTCTCCATGTAGTCCGAACTTCTACTATGAGAGGGTAACAAATTTATAAACTGACTTTAGGTTTCGTTTGATACAGACGTTCTCAGGATGGGAAAACAGCATGATTAAAAAATATCTGAAAGATTGAAAGGAAAGGAGAAGGACATACCAGTAGCACCCACCAACAGCCGACTCTCAGTGTAAACAAGCTCGTATATACATCGTCGATGAAACTGTCTAAACGCGTATGTCCGCCTGACGTAATTTTTCAAGAAAAGAACAAAAAAACCCATCATGCTATGCTCTTCGGAAGAAAACTGGAAATCATTGTTTAGATCTTGTGCGTAAAACAAGCTTTTCTATTGGTTCAAGGCCTCCAATATTTATAAAGACATGAAAGACGCATGCATTTGATCATTTGAAGGACAAATCTCATATCCATATATCATTGACTTAAGCCCTTTAGACAGCTTTCACTGACGATATAGGGTTGAGATTTAGATTCTTTAGGAGCAAAAACCAAGATCGCTGGTAAAATATGGACACACAGACCTATGTATATTCTCACACACAACTTTGCCATCACAGGGAAACACTCTCCCATAACTAAAAATGAAGCAAAGGGCTGTGAAAGTAACATACGCTATATATATGTATATATATATAAAAAGAATTCCTGAGTAGGTCGTTGTTTGTGCATCAAATGCTCTGTTGCCAGGCCACTTATAACGTATAGTAAGTTTTATAGAGTAACCATATTTTGTAGGTAGGTTCTTAATCTTAACCATCCCAAGATTGTTTTCATTTGAGAATTTTTTCTACCAAAAGTGATGTTTAATTACTGAAAATTTCATTGTTTCCCCCATCATTGAGAAGAATTTTCATTCAACTTAGCCACCCTTTTCAACAAGTTTTATAATTAATTCAAAAAGTAAAAACATAGTATCCTTCACGCCTACTGACGTAACCTCAGTATTGAGTACTGACTCAATGTAATAATCATACTTGATATCGCCTGGGATATCACAATTACATTATGATTGCAGGTTCTATGTTTAGGCTAGGGTTCAACACCTTCTGGAAAGAGGGGATTTCTTCATTTTAGATTGCTTCGTTTGACACTTGGCGGGAGTGGGAGAAAACAGCAGCTGCATAACATTACAATGATCATATTATGTAAACTAAATGGGCAGACCAACACACCAAACCCCTAACCCGACTTCAGTACAAATACTATTATTAGTACTGTTGATTACTGACAAGATTAGCTTCTTCTCAGCTCACATTTCAAACGCATCCTGTAACTTTGTTTTTGTTTCATTGAAATGTACCCCGTCCTCCATATGCCATATGAGGTGGGTGATCTCAAGGTGAATTAAGAGCAAAACAGCAAGATGAAAGATGAAAAAAAAAGGAAAAAGGAAAGAAATAGGACATACCATCAGCATCCACAAATCACCCACTTTAACTTTTCCTGGCATCAATCATCAACACATTCACTACAGGGATTTTGAGCATACATCTTTGTGTAATACTAATAGTCATTATTGTGTACTGTGTTCAAATCTATTGTATATAAAATAAAATTAACTACTGTATAAAATACGTACAAAACACAAATTCTCCAATGGAACTTTTTATCATTCAAGGTTCTGTCCAGTAGCTAGGAATGGCCACTATGTAATTTTTCTCTCTCCGTCATCAAAATGCCCCCCATGACAAATATGAATGCACCACATAAGCACTTTAAATCAAAGCACATTATTATAACATAATTTAAAAAATAATCAGCAAATGCATGAAACCTCAAAAACAGACCAAGAACCCCCCCCCCCCCCACTAGAACTTAAAATAACCCTCCCGCCCCCCCACAAAAAAGCAAGTAATAAAACCTGCCTCCTAACTGAACAAAAGATCCTTCATGAACGTGAAACCACACTCTCACAACTGGTGTTGTGAAAAACATTCTTGCTGGCAAATACAGATAGATTCAGAATGGGAAAAAACCCAAACAAAACACAAGACATTTTTTTTTTAAAATGGAGGTAAACAGAAAATCTATGCAAGGAAATCACACGAATACAACTGGTTAAAAAAAATATGGAGGTAAACATGAAATCTATGCAAGGAATCACACGAATACAACTGGTTAGTTTCCCTTCAAAGTCCTTACCTTTAATGTATTCATCAATCATGCATTCATAATAACATTACATTATGATAATTATTTATATATAATATATATATATATATGTATTTATATATATTTGTGTGTGTGTATTAACGCATTCTAGATGAATCAAAAGTCACAGACTATAAATGAAGACAAGACATAAAGCACTAAATAAAAAGTAATGACGAATGAATATGGTACAGTGGGCAGGAAAGATAGGTGATTTCCCTTTCCTTCTTTTTGTGGTACCTTTCAGTCAGTAAACAATAAATTATTTATCCTTTCAAGTGAGGAAACAGTTAAAGCTTAACTTCAAATCTCCACATATCAAAGTTTGGTCATAGCCCTTATTCTGTACACCCCGACTCTAGCTCGGGATGAGCTGTCAGAAACTTTGATTTTCAATGCATAAAAAAAGCAACATTCATTTCTCTTTCTCTAGCATACATATCATCTACACAAACACTTCCATACCTCACACACATTCAAGAACATATCTATTGGGGCTGTATTCACAAAGCTTTACCAGGTCAACAAGCTGCTAAGCAGCAAGAGGCTATGGAGCAAGGTACACATATGCATACAAAAAATTTGGTTTCCCATATGCATAGTAAATGCTATGCCTGAAAAAAACTTTGTGAATATGGCCTGTTGGTTGACGTATGGGACATTTCGCTTAGTATCCGTCAACACAAACAAATACTTTTATCACCCATTGAGAAGGAAAAGTTTGCAGAGTGCAATCATCAACAATAATTTTCATGTACGTTTGCATGCAAAGTTAAAAGAAATAAATAAGATAAAAACAGTTGACAAAACAAATCTACCATCACCTCCCTCCTACTGGATGTTATTTCATTTATTTATTATTTTTAAAATGAAGAAAACAAAAAGATATGCTACAAAATTTGTAATCAAAAAACGAAATCAAGCAGTCCAATTTTCACTTAATTCCAAATTTTAACATTTAAAATAAGCAATACCCCCTCCCCCACCCCTACAAACTCCTTCCAACTTCCTGTGACTTTTTGTGCTGACTAGATTGCAAACTCAAAAATTTACGATTGTACTAGTAGTAGCCAACTACAGCAAACATTCAAGACCTTTGATGAAAGTTCTACAAAGAAATGAAAAAAAGAAAGAAAAAGAAACAAGAATGAGTTTGAACAAAAAGAACAAAGAAAGAAAAAAGAAACAAGAATGAGTTTAAACAAAAAGAAAAAAGAAGAGAAAAAAAGAGGAATGCCAGGTAAAATCAAACAGCCTAAATTGTCACAGATGACGGCGTCATATCACAACCACTAGTAACATTGATCTTGATGGCACACTCTCAAACATGAAATTTTGAGCATTGCATGCACTGTACAAAAACTGGATAATGGCCAAAATAAAAGTGTAGAAATCAGATAATGGAGAGAAAGTATAAGGAGGTGTGAATCTGGATGAGTATGCGATGTACAAAAAGTGAAAATATGAAGGGAAAAAAACAAACAAAAGAAGACGGGCATTCTTCTCCTTCTTGCTGTCTTGATCAACATAAACTGTATGGAATGCATGATAATGTAAATTCACTGACAAAATAAAGTGAAAGAAAAAACAAAAACAAAAATAAAAAAGAATAAAACTTCAAAACAATTAACAAAATACAACAATACTACTTTTGGGGAGAAATGACGGTTGAATAATAAATTATGGGAGAAATACAAAAATTTCCATGTACATTTGAGTAAATAAATGTCATTAACGACATAGGACTTTTTCTCGTAACAGAAAACAGAGTGCAAAGAAAGTGTAAAGGAGTTTTCCATTCTAAAATGCTTCAGGAAGAAAAGAAACTGAAAAAGAAGAAAGAGAAAAAAAATCAGTGAACAGCTTCAAAATGCAATACTGTCATAATATCAGTATAATAAAGAGCGTTACCTCCTTTCTCCTTTTTCCTCCTGATTCATATCAGACGATGAGGAAAATACATTAAGGGTGACAAAAAAAACAAAGAAAGTTATGAAAACTATTTGCACTTGGGGAGAAAATAACACATGACAAATGAACAAATCAACAACAAAAAATTTCATTTGACATTTAACTGAACACAAATACTATCACAACCGATTAAAGTCCTTGCGGAGAATGAAAAAAAGAAAAGAAACAAAGAAAGAAAAAGGCCCTGAAGTAAGAAAATATAAAAATTTCTGTTTTTCTTTCTTTCTTACCACAGACCACAGCCCATGGTGTGAAAATAAAGGCACCATGAAATCTCATGACAATAAAATACGTCCTTTTGGTGTAAGGAACATATAATATATAGCAAATTGTTGTGTGTCTTTGTCGTAGTTCATCTGTGGGTAATAATAACACAATAGGAATGGAACAGGAATGGAATCAAGAAGGTGGTTTTGCTATGTAACTTACTATTATGTAAAAAATGGTCAGGGAAGGGGGAGGAAATCCTATTACTGACTCTTCATGGCAATGCGAGATAGCGAACCAAAATGCCCTACAGAAATGCCCTAACCAGTAAATGATAGTTAGAATGTAGATAAATGGAGACATCTTTGTTTCAATGCGAGGAAGAAAACCCCCCAACAATTCTGGTCTACGACTATAAATGCAAGAAGAAAAAGAATTCTGATAAATGAATCACTACAAAATCACATTAAAATAAAACGCTAGTACATCATATACACAATTAGAAACAATTGAAAAATATTTTGGAAAAAAACCAACAAAAAACCACAAAAAATTCAAGATATATTTTTCACACATTGACCTTTCTGTCACCGACGGGTGACAACACCAAGAGATCTGTTTACAATTTGACACGTTCACATAAAAAATCTCCAGTCCCTCAAAAGTGCACTCAATATATTCCCTGCTTAATACCAGTGTGATAAGAAGATAGTTCACATACAGATGTTTTTTATAAAGCTCCGAATTGTTTCTAAACAAAAATATACATAGAGAAAAAACGGCCGTACAAAGCAAGAGCAGAAAGCGTTAAAAACAAAACACAGAAGCAACAAGTAATTGATAGAAAATCTCTACGATGAAAAGAAAATCACTTACACTTCCTAGAACATTTCTTTAAAACATCTCCCCCCCCAAAAAAAAACAAAACCAGTTTCCCATGCCTCTGTGAGCATTTGAAATAGGGATGAGAATTTAAGAAAACACAATATTTTTCTCTTCTATCTATCTACCTTTCAAAAGTGACTGCCAAATGTAGAAAACTCTTCTGATTATCACACTTTCAAAAGATAAAGATGGATTTAAAGTCGGCACCCTGCAGGATCACTGACTGTACATCATTTGTCCTTCAGCAGGCAATTTCATTCAAAGTCCTCGACTACTTTGGGAGAATACAGTACAACAGCCCGTCAGGAACTAAGTACCAACACTTTGACAAGATCTTTCTCTACCTAGTAGCCGGGTACTCATTCTCATCTGAGTCGAGTGAGTAAAGCAGTGTGAAGGACCTTTCTTTAAAGTTCATGCCGTGAAGAAAAAAAAACAATCTCGGCAAGTCTTACTTTAGAAGTATGATGCTTTGTCCAGTGCTGATTAGTAGAATATCAAAATGAATGTCTGGTAAAGCATTGGACAAGACGATTTGAAAACTACAAACACACCCCCCCACAAAATGACAAACCCAAAACAAGAACAAAAGCACACACACACTCAAAATCACACTTGAGCGCACATGTGTACATGCTTATATACAAATAGTTATTACAATCACATCTGAAGATTTACATGATACAAAAGCTTAATCACAAATTAAACCACAGATAATTTACTTCCACGACATATTTGTACAACTTTCAAAACGGTTCCAGTCCCAAATATTTTATGCTGAATAGCTCTGGCATGCAAATTCAACTGTTATCACACAACCATTAACATTCTCTCTCTCTCTCTCTGTGTCTCTCTCTCGTTCTCCACCTGTCTCTCTTTCTCCCCGGCCCAGTTTTACGTCCACTCGCTTCGGAATTATAATTGGTTGTAAAGGGTTAGGGGTCAAGGGAGGTTATTGCCACAGTTCTGCAGGAAAGTTGCTGACCTCCCCATCTCATTGATGGCGCCTCCATTTTGAGAGTAACTGATCTTCAAACGCATTCTGATGGGTTGCTGCAGGACAAGAAAAAAGAAAGCCACATTATTATTATCCTTAATGTTATTATCATCAGCATCATTTCATCAGTATCATTGACTAGCAGATATACAGTAGAAACGTTATAACCAGATCGATGGGAGAGAGGCTACAGTCCTGTTATAACTGATTCCTGTTGTAAGCAGTTTGCAAGGGAAATAACTCAAAAGTCGCCCATGGCATAAATCTTAAATAATATATGAGCCAAAGATAGGCCAGCCATAGTAATGTACAAGATACACCCCCCCCCCCTCTTTTAGCCCTATCAGGGCCCTCAAACACCTGCATTAGGTTTTGAAGAAGTCGGTATTGAAAAAAAGTATAAGGAACTATTAGGCATTAACCCAAGTAGAGCTCGCGGTGTTACAGAAAGTGACCTTCTTACAGTGAGAGGTTGCCCCAACTATTTGCATGAAAAAACGAGTGTGTGTAACGAGTGAAGCTAGGATTTAGACTTAGTTTGAAAATGATTTCACGTGTACAGATGATGAAAGACCTATAAAACATGCATTTTCTATAAGTTGAAAGAATAAGGAATTCCTGTTGAGATGTTATTGCAACAAGAGAAACTTAAACTAAGGACTAAACAGTAGCAGCAATAGCCGTGTAATCAACTAAGGCTTGCACAAAGTGTGTTGAATAGGAAAGCGTCTTGACGAATGATAAAGAGGCTACCGGGGAAAGCCACGAGCTTAAAATAAATTGTAACCTCATTGGCTGTTGTTTAACTATGAACTCAAAGGTCAAACTACGTCATAAACCATGTAAGGAAAGTGGAAATTTCCATTAAAGAAGCGTAGGTGTCTGGCCCTGAATATAGGGCCTGCACGCTTCCTGTGCCGTGCCAATGGCGGCGGCCTTAAATATAGGGCCTGCACACTTCCCGGGCCAACTGCAACACGCCCTAAATAAAGGGGCGGCACTCTTCTTGGATTACACTACAGTATACTTACTGTTTGTGCTTCTCTGGTGTGCTTTGCACTTTGACAGAGTCCTGTTATAAGCAGGTTTTCCCCTTCCCAGTCCCTTTTATAAGACGTTTATTCCAATAGAACCAAAGAGAGAGAGAGAGAGAGAGAGAGAAAAAAGAGGGAAGGATGGCGATA
Source organism: Doris montereyensis (assembly GCA_037039925.1). Lineage (NCBI taxonomy): Eukaryota > Metazoa > Mollusca > Gastropoda > Nudibranchia > Dorididae > Doris > Doris montereyensis. The sequence goes on along the minus strand of JAXRKP010000038.1, from coordinate 184,794 downwards.
GTCCTGTTTTAACCGGTTTCCTGTTATAAACCAGTGTTGTGTTCTAAGTGGTGCCCACAATACTTTGAGACCAAGACAGACAGACAGACAGAGACAGACAGACAAGTGAGCCTACCTTTTGAGGATTACTGAGCTGATTGACTTGAGTTACATGGCTTTGACAGAGTCCTGTTATAAGCAGGTTTTCCCCTTCCCAGTCCCTTTTATAAGACGTTTATTCCAATAGAACCAAAGAGAGAGAGAGAGAGAGAGAGAAAAAAAGGAGAGGATGGCGATAGTCCTGTTTTAACCGGTTTCCTGTTATAAACCAGTGTTGTGTTATAAGTGGTGCCCACAATACTTTGAGACCAAGACAGACAGACAGACAGACAAGCAGACAGACTACTTTTTGAGGATTACTGAGCTGAATGACTTGAGTTACATGGCCTGCATTGACAGGGGCGATCACATTTCCTGAGGGGGACTGTAAGGTCAACTGGAATGACTGGAAAAGACGGAAAAAAACACAATAAGACTTGTAACATTAATACTTGCATGAATGCCAATATCTTCTGTATACAAAACAATCATGAAGATCAACCTTTTTTTAACAAAAAGAAGAAGAATCCTTCCTTAATTCGAAACATTTTTAAAAGAAGAAAGAAACAAAAAGAATTATTAAAGAAAATAAATCAACACCCATAATTCATTCCATTATAACGCACAAGAAAATGCTTCCAACAAATTTGTCAGCTCATAATTATATTGTCCTTGTCCTATTTACACATAAACCTGTTTTGAGGGGAAAAACAAGTGATAAAAGTCTCAGCGGAAAAGAAATTCTGAAATTATGACAAAACATCATGCAAATTTGTGACAAACGTCGACTGAATTTGGTGACAATTTTGTCTGAGAAATTTAACAATTGACGATTTCTGTGAAACTGATGAAAATTAAGTTACACCTAACTGATATTTGCCCTGTCCACCATTGCGGTGATCTCAGGGTGACTTAAGAGAAAACAACAAGATAAAAGATAATTGAAAGAGTATAAGGAAAAGAGTAGGACCTACTAGCATCATCCGCCAAGCACCAGCACTGATGATGATTGTAACACCGAAATTGTCAAATGTTAAGTAAGGATAATATAATTCTGAGCTGACGAAGCTTCCTGAGCAAGTCAAAGCTCAACATCAGATTGTCTATGTAATTTCCCTCTGTCTGATAAGTGTGTAGCACTCCTTGTCAGCTTAACTCATTTCAACAGCTTTGGGAGTAGGCGTGTAGCGAAACTGTAGTGTTGTGAGCTTGTAATCACGATGACACGACACTAGTTCATACCCCACAGCTGGCACAGGAGGGGTTTCTCTCTCACAATGTTGTACTCTCAGGAAAGGTACCTCACTCCACTCTCCTCATTTGATTCAGGTGTGAATGTGTACCCAGCCACGGGTAGAGAGAGATCTTGTCAGAGTGTTAGTGCAAAGTTCCCAGCTGGCTGCTGTACTAGGGAAAGTTGAGAAAGATTTCGAATGAAATAGCCTGCTGAGGGATAAATGGTGTACAGCCGATGAGACTGCACTTGTTCGGGGATACGGACCATAAATCCATTTTTATCCCCAAGCCTTTATGACAGCTCTGGGGCAGCCACTCACCTTTGGCACGGCGGCCTGAAAGACAAAATCTGTCATAGGGAATGGGGAGGCGTTGGTTGCCTTCATGGTGATCACAGTGCTAGTCATATCATTGTTATTGCGCTGACAGGTGAACTCTATCAACAGGTTGTTCTTGTTGAATGCTGTTACAATGGGCAGCGCTGGATGGGTCAGGAAAGAGGAAGATAAAATCAGTACACTCCTAGAACAATGCGATGTCAGAGGCAGAGAAGAAATAAAAAAAATATTTCATAAAAACAAAAGCAAAATAAAATACTCATTACAGTAATCTAAACTACCTATGAAAAACGAAACACGTAAAAAACAAACACCCCCTATAAAAACACCCCCAAAAAACTAACAAAAGAAATCAATTAAAAACTTGTAAAAATCAAAATATCATCAAAGGCAGATCAATCACCAAAAACACACTTATATAAAATCATGACACCTAACTAACATGCCCAGTAGGGATATCGAAAAAAAAAACCCCAAAGAAAAGCTTATTTTAGGACAAATAAACAACCTTCAATTGCATGGCTGAAATACCATGGTACTAGACTAGAACTCATTGAAATCCAGTGCACCACATGCAGTGACCTCAGGGTAAATTCAGAGACAAGAAGTAGGACCTACCAGTAGAACCCACCAACCGCCCACAAAAAAAAGGTCAGCACAGGCACCACACGGAGAGAGTTAAAATGACAGACAACGGTTCAAAAACTCACATGCACTGCCATTGACCAGATTGTTGTTTGGTGGAGTGGAGGAGGAGAAAAATCCGTCCAAAAGACTGTTGCCTGCAGGTGCAGCTGAAAAGCAAGCCGACCCAAGATGGATTTGGATTACAATATTCGTTATTTTATTGGTTTGTTACTTTATTTCTTCACATCTGATAAAACTAATAGCTTAAGTTAGGGAATCTGTCAAACCATGTTGTGTTTTTTAACAAGCTTCCTTCCTGTGGAATACTTTAATCAAAAGTTGGTCCTCAATGGCAATATTCTCAAAATAAACTCTTTTCAAGGCATTTCATGGGTTTTTCTACTGAAAAAAGAATAACAAACAATATCTAGCCTAAGTATTCTACAGTGAACTAAACAAAACCTGAAGAAATGTCGGAAACGATTACTTAAAATAAGTACTGAATTTATTGTACATTACAGCTATTCTTTCGCATTTCTTGTCATCGAGCAGTGTATGTGATAGATACATAGATAAAGAGAGAGAGAGAGAGAGAGAGAGAGAGAGAGAGAGAGAGAGAGAGAGAGAGAGAGAGAGAGAGAGAGAGAGAGAGAGAGAGAGAGAGAGGGAGTGGGGGTAGAGAGAGACAGAGGGAGGGAGGGAGGGAGGGAGGGAGAGGGAGAGAGAGAGACAGACAGAGGGAGGGAGGGAGGGGGAGGAGAGAGAGAGAGAGAGAGAGAGAGGGAAAGAGAGAGAGGGGGTGGGGGGTGGAGAGAGAGAGACAGAGGGAGGGAGGGAGGGGGAGGGGAGGGGAGAGGAGAGAGAGAGAGAGAGAGAAAGAGAGAAGATGGGGGGGGGGGAGAGAGAAGTGGTTGGTACTTTTTATCATCAACCAAGCGAGTAGAGGCTCATAATTGATGAATGTTTACGCATTTCAGAAATCACTTGATTGGTCTAAAGTCTATTCTGTGCAGCGCGTGTAAGGTTGAAGAACGAAACCGCAATAAGAAATTGGGGATTCCATTCGACGAAACCAAGACCCTAATGGACATTTCAAAAATCAATCCTCAGGTAAAAACGATAAAAGAGTTTACATACCTGGGTTGTTTGTTGCAGGTGCTGAGTCACCGCCCAAATCGCCTAGAAGATCTAAAAGATCAACAGCGCCACCGCCACTCTTCCCGCCATCTGCTTGTGTCCCAGACGACGTCCCGTTTGAAAGTATCTCCAGGATATCTCCGTTCTACAAGCAACCAAAACAAAAATGAAGAAAAAGGTTAGGGAATGGGAAACTTTGGGGTAATCTGTGCAAAAGGAGAAAAAAAACCCCCCGAAAGATCCAAAAACTGTCTACGTTCAATATGAGACGAACCTCTGTGGGTTGATGAGATTGTTGGGGTGGGGTCATCACATTGACTGGATTTGCTGTAACGGTGGCACCAGCCAGGAGGTTCACTTCTTCCTGGCCGTCGGCAAAGTTTTCCTGCAGGCTATGAGGGTGGGCTTCAATCAGGGGCATGTGTTCCAACAGTGCAGGCCTACAAATAGCAAAAAAAAATGGCCCCTTTCTCAATGTAGGCATCAAAATTATGACTGTATTATATCAACACAAAATTTAAGACTTTGGATAACATGCTTTGCAAACTTCCACATTTAACATCCGGGTTATCTGGGTTTAATTCTCTTGAAACATTTTTCTCTCAAATTTACTTTTGCCTTTGACTTTCACATTGAACCTCCAGGTTATCCAGGTTTAATTCTGTTGAAACATCTCTTCCTTGTTTGTTGCTTTTTCTCAAAATTGGTTTATGTGTTGTTAGGGCCATATAATTCTGAGCCGATGATTTGTCTTGGCCTAAGCTAGATACTATTCAACTTTTTTTGCTTGACTTAAAATTTGGTCCAGTATTGAAAATTTCTATCTGACCTTGCAGACCACCTTCAAAACGGCAATTGGACAAGTCATCCTATCAATCCAAATTTCAAACAAAAAGGGTACAAAAACAATTTTTCCTATTGAACGAGTGTCTCTGCGTTTGAACTTTCTTTTTTTAAATCACCTTCAATAATCTAATGTGATGCTGGCGGCTGAGTGGTTAGGCTGTTGGACTTGGGATCATGAGGTCCCGGGTTCAAATCCTTGTATAGCTGGGTCTCATCCTATGGGTTGAAATCTCCTTGAAGTAACTTTACCTACTGTCCTTAACAATCTAATGCAATAATGATCATATGACAATTTAAAAGACAAAATTTTTCTGAAAAAATAGTCCAATTTACCTCATGTGATCAAAGTTGATAAAGAGATTGGAATATTCCACTGAGCGTTGCTGCAATTCTGTGTTTGTACTTGACCCATATTGACTGATCACTGATTTTAATCGCCTGAAGAGAAAAGTAAATGAGCAAATTACTCAGAATGAAATGATGAGAAAAAAAAACCCAACATTATATGCAAGTACTCAGCATTCAAACTCTACCTTTGAAAAAGACTAACTTGTGTTCCACACTTATTAACTCCCTCAATGCTCTAAATACATTCCAGTTCAACAAGGCATCCAAGCCTTTCTTCTTCTTCAATTAGTGTTCTTTCATAATTAAGACTCATTTATGTTTTAGCTTTTCCTATTATGGTATTTGAGTAACATAAATCACAAAGACCTATCATCTCATAATGAAATAATCTAATGCTTTGTTTCCTATTTGCTTCATTGAAATTTACCGCCCACCATATGCGGTGATATCAGGGTTAATTGAGAGAAAACAGCAAGATGAAATAAAAGTGAAAGAGTGTAAGGAAAGAAGTAGGACCTACTAGCAGTGCCAATAAACTGCCCCCATGGTCTAATGCAAAGAAAACAAAGCGGAGCGGTAGAACAATGACATTTTCAATAATTTAAAAAATCACTTTTGATAGAAAAATTCCTGAAATGAAAACGATCTTGGGATCATTTAGAACATACATGCAAAATAGCGAACAAAGAAAGACCAACTCAGAATTTTATATATTTACTCGTAGTGGCCTGGTATTAGAGCCTTAAACACAAACAGAAAGACCATTTCAGAATGATATGTTTGAAAGGCATGTGTATGCTTCTTATGTACTTACGGAACACATGACGTGAACCTTGAGGACAGTTTCATGAGAGCTGTGATTGCATACTCCTTTGTTACTATGGAAGAATTATTATTACTCAAAACTCTCTCCAGTAATGCGATGACGTCATCGTGGGTGATCTGAGAAGGTAATGAAAATTATGTGAAATGAAGAAAATGGGGATTTTAATTTCATGTGAACGAAGGAAAACAGACAGATCTATAGCCATTGGCATATCATTTTATAAGGCCTGTGTCACAGGTAGAAATTGTGTACTTAAAAGTCTTCGAAAGATTAACTGTACCATTTAATTCAACGAAACATTATTGGCCGGCAAGAATCATAAAAAAGGCGGAAACATGGAGAAAGCCATGCAGAGGACGGGAGAAATATATAGAGGAAGGATTTGGGAAAAGCAATAACAGAGGCAGGAAGAATGGCACAGGACAGAGAGTGATTCAGGTGTTGCCAGGGATGAAACGTACTAAGGGATATGAAGATGATGATTGTCTTTAAATAAATCATACACGCAGGTTGTTCTTTACACAGTGGTCTCAACCTAAGAGGCAAGTCCCAGGAAGACAATAAAATGTGACCTCTTAGGCAGATACTAAATGCATGGGGAGTGTGGGGCAGCCTAGATAATTATTTTATAACGTTTATTGATCAGGCTTTTAGGCCTGGTCAAAGTTTCATCCGTTCACATTGATCACAACCCTAGGTAGCCGTTCCTCCAACAACATGGCCGTTTTAACGCAGACCATTGCCAGTCCTTTATCAGTGGAAACATGCTTCGAGTTCGCAATGATTATGACCGTGTCTGTGATATGGCCAAGATGTTTCAACGACGGTAACTGCTATACAAGTGTTGTATGCTGAAGCGGATGATCAATCGTCTCATTCATCTAGTGGGCGTTAGGCATCAACATAAAAGACCCTGACACTGGCTAGGAACGGCTAGCAGAGATTCTAGTATTTTCTTGGCCTACAACACTATGTAGATATGAAACAACATGCTCCAGATAGAGAGATACGTGACATTACAAAGTTAAAAGTAAAAAAATGTTTGGGTTTATTGCTTCGAGTTAAGCAGAGCTTTTGGTCTTTCAACAAAAAAAAAGCCAGCCTGTTAACCAGACTGAAAATTTTCAAAGCCACCTTAAGACTTGATGATTAAAGAGGAAAAAAATCTATCGCAAAGAAAAAGATGGTAGTCTCTTTGACGGAGACCACTGTATCCCGTTTTTTGTTGTTTCGTTAATTATTTCCTTGTCTTTCCCGTTTGTAATAGGACATACGGTGAGAAAGGACCCCAACACAATAACAAGACAGAGCCTAACATGGAACCTACAGGGTAAAAAGATTGAGGGGTCGGCCAAGGGCTGCATAGAGAAGAGAACTGGAGGGAGAGAGGAAGAAGACGGGGCAAACATGGAAATCTATGGAGAGGCTGGCCCAGGAGAGAAGCAATTGGAGATTATTTGTTGATGGCCTATGCTTCCCAGTGAGCTAAAAAGGCAGAAGAAGATTTCACGTTTGAAATGCGACGTTAGATAGCGAGATTAAATTATTACACTCAGAAAAAGAAAAATTAACGAAATGTAACGCCATGGACTCGCCAAAAACAAAGCTAACTACAACAACATCAATCCAACATCACAGGATGTTCATTGCCTTGTTTGGGGAAGGATGAGAACGGGGAAAATATTGAGGGATGGAAGAATCCATACATTAGTGGATGGCGATCTATAAAGCAAAACATGCAAACGTGTTTTGATCCTCAGGTCTTCCAATGTTAACCCTTTGAACTCTGACCTCCTGAGTTAAAAAAAATAAAAAGTATACCCTGTCCAAAGAGCTCCTAAGCCAAAAGTCCCCAAATCACACCCTTGTGTTTAGAATTCATCCTGAAAAAAGTAAACACCACAACCAAACTCGATGTCTCCCCGGTGCAAACATGTTCAAAGATTACTCCCAATACTCCCAAGCAGTCGTTATGCCAGGGAACATTTTTCATTGGACAATAAAAAAAAAGTCTGGAGTTCGCGGTGGTGTCCTGACTACTAAATCAGTCGCTCGACTTGGGTCACACATGTTCAAAGGGTTAAACTAAATAACACAACAAAAACGGGCACTAGTGGGTTAATTACATTCAGGGGTTCTTCATCCTCAACATGGGCCGAGATAAGCTCTCCATACTCTCCAATACACCAGGCAGCCACTTGGGTCAAAGGTTGCTGGGTGTAGTCATTGCGTAGAGCACAAAACAACTGTTGAACAGCGTAGGCGTGAAGGGCAGACGACTCTGACACCAACTGGATGGCCACAGTCACCACGTCTCCTTTAATGTAGTTCCCAGCCTGGAGAACATACGGCATTTTCAATTTATAGCATTTTGAGATACTTTATAATCTGTGAGACGGACCTGAATTTGCTACTTATTCTACTTGTTTCCATGTGGGGAAAAAACATAAAATATTTGAACATAGCAAAAAGAAAAAAACATAAAATATTCACATTGCATTAAATTAAACAATTTCACAGCATTTTCAGGATATTAAACTTGCAACAAATTCCCATGTCAAATGCAGCTATTCTATTTGATTTATCGTTTATCCTTTTCAAAAAATCTGACTGAATCTGTAAGTGACCCCTCCCCCTCTCCCTTACAACAAAAACCCCCCAATAAATTAAAAGACAAATCAACATAAAACCTCATCTAACGTGGCAAAACTAACGGTGGGCACCACTTATGTCCACATCCTTTCAGTCAACCCTCTTCTTTAGTCGACACAATTTTCAAATCCTGTTTTTTAAATAAATATATATAAATATATAAATAAATAAATATATATATATATATATATATATATATATATATATATATATATATATATATATATACATACATATTATATACATATAAAATTATCCCTCTCATGTTGATGTCCTTTTCCTTTCCCACCTCTAATATCGACACTAGACTCCTTCAACCCCTCTCACTAAAGGTCAACAACATCGAATTAAATATGAAAAACACACACCCACACACAGTGTCACACATTTGATGGACTCTGTAGCAGAGAAACAAGATGTCGGCCTCTCACCCAAAAGGTCGTGGGTTCAAGCCCGGCAACAGTTGACAAATTTTTTGTTTTTTTTCCTAGTAAAATCTACCCCTCTGATCCAGGTAGGTGAATCGACATCTAGTCCCATTGGAGATGGACAATAAAAAGGACGTCCCGTGTGCAGATCATAACACTTTGTGAACGTTAAAGATCCCTTGGCTGTTTTACAGGGCGGTCTGGGCAAAATTTTAAACTCTACCAAAACCCCAGAGATCACCTTAGCTGTAGATGTGGGTAAAAGCAAAATAAAGTCACACACTTCCGCATCATCAGTTAACACTAGCACACAGCTCTCTTCACATCCCCGGATTGGCACTGCCAACTTTAAATCCTCTGTGGTAGCACTCAGTGCACGCCCGCCAAGCATCGCAGTCATCCCTCTCTATGACATCATTACACGGAAAACGGGGGTCCTATAATTCAGCGTTTCTTTCATATCCGCTTTTTTACTCAACATGATACAACCCTGTTCTTACATTCTACATGAAACAAGGGGACTCGGAAGTCCAGAGGCAAGGTGTTGGCCTCTCAACCCAAAGGTCGAAAAATTTTCCTTGAGTTTAGGATGTGGGTAAATCAAATCGAATTTTAAAAATTAATGAAAAAAAAAACATGAAACAAATCACAAAACTTTCCTCCAACCCCTCTTCCTTGGGAAAAGTTGAACACCACCCCACAACAAATTTAGGATTCCAAAATGTCAGCACCTTACCGTTGTCAAAACTTTCAAGACAGTGTCTATATGCCATCTTCTGCTGGGGGCATATCTGCGGGGGAAAAAGTTTAATTGAAATTACTCTTTTTTCTCTCTCCATATGGCGTAAACAAAATGGCATATTACCAATGTCAAGGTCAGACTGATGAGTCGTAGAGATAAGAAATATATTATATATATATATATATATATATATATATATATATATATATATATATATATATATAAGCGTTATCTCCTCATGCAAAGGATAAAAAAATCTATTTGATATTTCATGTCATTTAACTTTTCATTTCAGGTCAAAGAGTTCATTATGTGATACGTCCATTTCGTGTCATGTTTTTCATTTAGATGATGTTTTCAACTCCCATTTGTTTTTTTTGAGTCTTATGAATAGTTTGTATGGATGAACAATAAAACCATCTGTCTCTCCAATTTTTCATTATAGTCAAATCATAATTTTCTGTTGGGACTCACTTTGCAGAGGCCGTGACAATATTGGAACAACAGTCAGACTTGAACTCTGGATCACAAGATTCTAGGAAGAGGAGCAGCTCCTTCATCATCCCCCTCACGTTGTTGTGGTTGATCAAGGCAAATGACAACTCAATGGCACGTCTACAAAGGACAGGAAGAGACAAATCACAGTTTATAGAATGTTTCATTAGTGGTGTGATATTGATGGCAATAAATTCCCCCGTCATGTTCTGAAGAGAAACAACAAAAGGCCAAAAACGGGTATTAAACTTTTTTTCCTCTTCTCTTTTTCAAGAGTGGAGAGCTGATGTCTGAATTTTGAATAGAAACAGACTCAAATTTGCTTATCATCTCTTTTATGCATAGAATGAACATTTGACAATTTCAAGTGTTTGTTCATAATATGGCAACTACACAAATTCTAACTGTATGGCGATTTCAGAATCAAGAAGTTCCGGGTTCAAATCATAGCATAGCTAGGTCTGACGTTGTGCTCCTTGCGAAAGACACTTAACATGCATTTTCCAGATTTTACATAGGAATGTAAAAACCTGCATCAGACTAGCGCCATGGCCAGGAGGGGATTATTATTGCCAGTTCGGCGTCACGGGATTAGCTCCGCTCCATTGGCCATAACGGCCTTGAAAAACTTTTAATAGAAATTGTAAATAAAATGTGCAAATAAGTAATAAGTTTGACGAATGTAGGGTAAACAAAATGAGATCAAATCGAAACCTCTTTTGTTCGTTTATTTATATCAAGCAAAAAACGAAGGTTCTTTTTAAGTCTGCTTACCACCGGAATAAAAAGCACATCAACAATGCATTTTCAAACCTACAAGCAGAAAAAAATATAAAGGAAAAAGGGTGAGTGATAGATGATACCTTCGAATGGATACATCTGGATCTTTGAGGCAATCCACTATGGTGGTTCTGTGTCTTTGAACAGCATTGTAGTCGGCACTTACAACACGTAATAAGGTGTTCAATGCAACATATCTGGAAAGGGCATAAAAAGAAAGGTTTTCATGCAATAAAGAAATTCAACATAGCTTCCACAAAATCTTGTTTTCAACATTTGTTTATCAGGGTTGGTCATGCAAGTAAGAATGAGGCGTTTAGCTCCTTCTGTCAATCTGTCCCATGATGCATTGCACGCTTTCTCAGATCGGTGGTAGCTCTTCTACGTGGCTGTTTTTTTTACTAGTGCTATTCATTGTATAGTGACAGTAGAAGACGTACGCGTTGACTTAAGCAATTAAATGTTATCTACCTAAACATGTGAATCATATGACTTGATTTATTGTGGGAAACTAGTTGCTATGGCATCTTCGACATCCTACGCGTGTCATTTCACGAGGTATTCTTGCCACTGCCGGCCGGAGAGCAGAACGCTAGATTTGCTTATTCAAAGTGCTTGCATTTTCACCCTTTCGAACTTAAGAAATCTAGATTTCATAAAACATTGATAATTAGGTTAGGCTGCCGGACTGGGGATCATGAGAAAAGCTGGGTCCCACTTTGTGTTCCTTGGGAAAGACACTGAACACGCACTAACCCCACTCAACCGGGTACAAATGGGCACAAGCAATAGCTTGGGAGTAAAAACCTGCAACAGTCTAGGAGGTGACTATTATCATCTGTTCCGTTTCGCGCACTAATCGCTAGCCTTTCTGGCAAAGTGTGGCGGAAATTTCATGAATTTAGAAGGGTGTCTCCATACTTTCACTCAAATTTTTCTGAGTCTGTGCCATTAACTTACGGTTTCTTTTTAAAAACAAATAGTTATCTCTCATTACATACTTTACAAGGTAAATACAGACTTATGGATTCAAAGCGAAATAAAGGTATTTTGTAAGTTATTTACGCACTGATTGGCAGCTATGCTTCAACATCAACATCTTACGTCCCCATTAGTTGCTTCTGACAAGCCCCTTCCTCACTAGCAGACATTACTACTTTGTCCATCTTCTTTTACGTCCCAACATAACAAAATAAACCCATAGGACATGATAAAGCATATGCCTCAACTCACCGAATGTTCTTGTCATTGTTCAACAAAAGCGACCTAAAATGTTGACGGCCAATACACGAGGCCGGCCTCAGATTGGATTCCCATGATGGTCAGCACAATCTCGTACAGAATGGCATGGCCAACGTTCTTGCTGGTATCTGTGTTGGTAGCCACCTGGTCATTGAAATATGAACAAGAATATGTACATCATACACACACACAGCTGTTAAAACGAAAACCATAAAATAAAAGAGAAAAAATTCACTCAATTAGTGTCAGTGGTCAAATAAAAGACAGTCTGACTTGGAACAGAGAGATTGTAGATCTAACGAATAACTAACATTGCTAAATCTGACACTGTTTCCTGTCCATTTCTGGAATAAAATATGCTTTCCTCGCTCAACCTTACGCCCAAAAAGAAAACACTGGACAAACCCAATTAAACACATCTGATAAACCTGATAAAAGCAAAGGCAAAACTGAGCAAACCTCATTTTCAACACACTAAACAAACCCCAGAAAATACACTAAACAAGGATGATAAACCAGACAAATTCCCAATAAACAAACCAAACAAATACATAGGCATAGACACTGCTGTGTTGTGAAAAACAATAAAAACTTTGTCGCAGGCTTGTAAAAAAAGAAAATCCCTATAACAATGATAAAATCGTCTTACCTGGGCAAGAATGTCATTCATAGTTTCACTAGCTTCGAATCTGATTTTGCCTAAAATGCGAAGTAACCTCAGAATCTTGACCTGTTTAGAAAAAAGGGGAAAAATTCATGAAACACTGGGAAAACTATTACAATGAAAAATAAACACATTTAGATTATTCGATAGGAATTTACCCTGTCCACCATATGCGGTGATCTCAGGGTGCAAAGAGAAGACTGCAAGATAAAAGAGAAAGAGTGAAAGGAATTTAGTTTGATTTTATAAGAATGTACATGTCCGCCATTTGTTGCAATCTCAGCATGAATTAAGAGGAAATAGCAAGATGGAAGAAACTGACCAGCAACGCCCACCAGCCTACCAAACCCCCCCCCCAAATGACTCAAAATAAACAGTAAACAACCGTATTATCCACCTTCTGAAAAACAAAGGTGATTGATGGGTTTTTTTTTGTTACAGTGGAATTTACCCAGTCAATCATATGCGGTGATCCAAGGGTGAATTAAAAGGAATCAGCAAGGTGAAAGAAAAACGTAAAACAGTGAAAGGGAAGAAGTAGACTCAACCGTCGACCCCACAAACCACTCACCATGACTTCAATCTGATTTTTAACATCTGCTTCAGCAACAACACAAGAGAATAAATAAAACAACCCACCTAGACATCAAGCTTCAGGATAAAACCCCAACACTGCAGGTCAATCAGTCGCAATCTAATATCATACATTTTCTAAAACCCTGCGCCAGACTATACAAACTTTAGTCAAGCTCGTTGATTTTATTTCAAATATGTGTTCCTGCTTTTTCATCCTTATTAACAAAAGCGGCCTTTGAAATTGTAGAAACTATATAGTTTCGTGAACACCAGATGTGAGTTTGAGCTTTGGTTTACGTTCAAAATGTAAGTCTGACGTCGGTGAGTGATTTTTACATGTGTCGTTTGTCTTCGCAAATGCCAGTTTTCACACACGGCCAGCTGTATGTGGCTTAATCAAGAGCACAGAATTTCAACGGCATCAAAGTGTTACTTCGGGACAAAGACAGTGCACATTCACTCTTCATCGACAATGTTGTGTAGACCTGCAAATCTGCTTAACAAACAATATGAAACACATCCTTCACGAAATCCCCAGACACTTTTTTTTTTTATTTGAATAGGTCAACGGTTTCACCCAACCCTACATGCTGACGAAAGGAAATTCAAAAGGCAAAGGTTTACAATTATTTAGTCATTCATATTAATTGATTACAACGTCAGGGAATTTGCAGGTAATCTTCTAGTAATAAAATGAGACCTGAAAAACATACCTGTAGAAACGGATCACTCACACCAGAGACGTCGTGTTCCGGGGAATAGCCGGCCATGATCAGGTTCTTCAGCGTACGAACCAGTTGGGGGACAAGCTGTAACAAGTGAAATAGGAAATTTCTAGATCCATAGACAAGATGAGATGTTACAGAAAATGTTGGCTATAGGTTTACGCAATTTCCACATATGTGGTGATCTCGGAGCTTGTGAAAGACTTGAGACGTTTGCCAGCACAACCATTTAGATTGTTATCATGTGTCTACAGGACCTCTTTCCACCTGTCTGTTTTAGATCAGGGCCTCGCTTTCCAGCCGACACCAGGATTCAAAGTACAAAGGCGAGCAAGATTCTACTGGGGACACCCCCCCCCCTCCCCCCAAAAGAAAATATAAAATTTTTTAAAAAGAAAGGTTTAGACAGAATCTACAACTGAACTTTTCTCCCATTAGGAAAGGATATGTTGATTTATGAAATCTTCACAATTCTTTTTTTATCCTGCTTTGCAGCTGTATTCTATGATATGTAAACTTCCTTCAAGACCAATATGGCCCATGGAGCCGGAGCGTATACTGGTTTCTGTAGCGTGAAGCAGAACAGGTGATAATAATCACCTCCTGGACAGGACGCTAGTCTGATGCAGATATTTACTCCAAAGTTAGTGCTTGTACCTATTTGCGTCTGGGTTGAATGGGGAAGATGTGTGTTAAGTGTCTTTCCCATGGAACATAACGTTAGACCTAGCTTTACTGAGATTCAAACTCAGGATCTCAAGCCTGACAGCCTTACCACTTGACCACCGACGGCACCTAAAACATATATATTAGCTAAAAAAATCTACTTCAAGGATCCACCAATAAGCTAGTAGACAACAAAAAATAAGAAAACAGACTGCAATGACACATAAATCACATATGCTACACATACCCTTCTGAAATGATGAAGCGTATCAGGGCTCTTTTCACTCATCTCAGTGATGAGGCAGACTGCGGTGAGAAGAACACCTGTGAATGATAGACATGGAAGGATTACCATTCAAGAGAGGCAATGTGAAGGGGGGAACAGCTTCTCTTTCTTGTTTGCCTCTCAGTTCCCTGTACAGCACAGGCCATCAACAAAAAGCCGCCAGTCATCCCTATTGTGCGTCAACACCTGTAACTAGTGCAACTCTCACCTGAATGTCGAGAGATTGTCTTTACTGTGTGCTTATTATTGTATTATTGTATGTATGTTTTGAAAGATTGGATCTACAATAGACCTAGATCTAGGCCTAAACGGAAAAATAAACCCTGTAGATCTATAGATCTAGACAAGTTTATGCATGGCTAAATCTACGGACATTCTGTAGGTATTCTACATTCTTTCTAGACCAGATCTAGATAAGAATCATAAGATCTAGATCTAATGTCTATTACAGTTGACATGAGAATGTAAACATTGGTCTGGTGAAATGTTGAGGTCGGCTTTATTGGGAAACCTAATAGAATAACGTGGCCAAAATGTGATAAAGGGAGTTTAAAGAGTAATAAATAAGGCATTTGTAGCAATCTAGAGCCAGATTTTCACGGGATTCATAGCAAATCTGAAAAGCTGTTTTCCAACTTTCCTTTTATCGGATGTCGCGTACATCTACAGTGCATACTCAAAGTCAAATCAAATTAAAAATATTCTTATGCACTCTGGCTCGTTGCTTAGAGGAGGTTTTGACCTAAATTTTAATTTTGGTATGCCACAAGGGCTAGTGACGTGTATGGTAGAAGTGTAGTAGAATGTTGTGATTAAAAGATGGCTAATGAAGCTCCATCTGGCAATCATAACTTGTGTCTTCCATCAAAGAGGTGACCTCACAAAATGTAAAATTAAACACATACTGATTTTCCTAGGCCGCCGCACATGTAATATGATTTGAGTACATAAGTATGGAATAGAATATATCAGTACACATTTAAATGCATGTCAAATCAATCGGGAGGCCCTGGAACAATGTTTAAGTAACCAATGGTAAAGAAACTATATATAAAGACGCAAAGAGTTAAATACAAAATACTGAAATACATCATGTCCACCATATGCGGTGATCTCAGGATTAATAAAGAACATACAGTCAGGATGAGTAAAAGAAAGAAGTTGTACCAACCAGCAGCCAACTGCCCACAAATGAATTGCAAAGCTACCAACGGAGAAAAAAATACAGACCAGTAACAAGCTTCCTATGCATCTGTCCATTTAGAAACATTCTATGCCCTTCTGGATCTTAACCCTTTTCAGGCAGGGCCCGTGTATCTTTGCATGCCGCTGGTCTTTCTAAACACACACATTTGCATCACTTCGGGCCTTCCAGCGAGACAAAGTGTTAGTGGCGGGTCCCGTATAACTGCACTGCAGTGCACCCAAAGACGGGTTTTGGGAATGCCTCTATTCTGACAAATTATGCTGATCAACCCATGCTACGCATTCATGGTTGATATAACTTTACACTACTTCCTCATGGATGTTACAAAAAATCCATGAAATCATTGCAAGCAAGTGGAGTGCATCCTACAGACAACAGTTTAAAGGTTCACGTTGTAACCTCCTTTTCCACACACGGAAGGAATGTGACTTGGTTTTACTGTTGCACTAAAATCTCATCCTCGGTTACTACGTGCAGGATGAAGGCAGGGGTGGAGGGCGGCACTTTTTATTCAGTTGTAATTTTTTTCCTTCAAATTCATTAATTCTGTAATCATTGTTGTAATTTTCGGGAAAATACACGCAGAACGATATGAAACACTAATATTTTTGTTCTATATTTAACGGAATAACATTTTTTTCTCCCGATTCAATCTCCTTGACATGGACACACCTAGCAAGGAATGGCGCGACAATTGCAAAGACAATGCAACGCTGTGCACACCGACAGTACAATAGTAGGCGTGTAGAGGAGGCTGTGTGCGATAAAAACTGTTGCTGTTATAAAATCCTCTGACATCATGGACAACGTGCTGATTTCTGCAGTTCAAAAGCGACAAGCTTTGTACGACAAGACCTGCAATGAGTATTCCAATCACTTCTCGATAATGGGTGATATCATCTCCAACAAGAGACGAAAAAATTGCTGACTTCATTCGTGCATAAGAGATACATTTACTTGGGTCCCCCAGCACTTCTTCAAGAAGGTGGTGGTATTCTCCAAATCTTTGTCTTCTTCTGAAAATGCTGTGCACCCCCAATATCTTCTCCTGTAAGATTTTTCTTCTCCTCAGCCAATATAGCATCATGAGTCGTAAACACAACACGGAGGACATTTTGAATGAAAAAAAAAGATAATCAGTACACGTGAATTACAGACTATGAGAACGGCTCGTGAACCCACTCTGCTTGAAATTTCCCATCACATCCGCGTCATGGCAGAAACCACATACAGTTGGAAGTAGTGTGAAGTGTGAGTGAGGATCTACTCTATCCGGACACTTACTCGACGAAAATCAAAAATCAATCGCAGGTACGTCGTGGTCAAGCGCGGCGAGAAAACTATCGATGCCACGTGCGGAAGCCTCGTACACAGCGGAACGAGATTATTGATCAATAATTAAGGTCAGCCGGCTTGTTAGCCTTACAAGGGTTAAATAACAGAGGTAGAAGACAAACAAACAACATCCAGTGAAGATTTATCTTTTATGATGTTATGATCTTCACCTATTTGAAATTCTCACCATGATTTTTCTCATTCAGTAACGCCCTGGTAGCTGGAATGTACATCTCCATCAAATCTGGAACTTTGCGAATTATTCCAAAGGCACACAGAATAGCCTATGAGGAAGACAGACATCAAAGTGCATTGGTGAGAGGGGGGAAAATGTACAGAACATGGAAAATATGCCAGAGCATGTGAAATAAATTAACCATGTTACTTACTTCAAGCTGTCCATTAAAGCTATAAAAGCAAGGTTTAATAAAAAAAATAATCTATCATGGCATGAAAACGTGCAGTTGAGATATCATTCAGATGCACAGACAAAACATTAGTTTTATTTTGATATATATCAAGAAGTAAGGGCAAAGTGCTGGATGCTTACTTCGACAAAAAATGAGTCAGGGAAAATATTTAACAAGAACCCCCCCCCATCTACCAAAGAATTCTATCGGTGAAAAATAAAACACTACCTTAAAGATTCACACACTACCACGCTGGAAACACTGACCTTTTTCTTGATGTAAGCATTAGAAGATTTAATCATCTTCTCCACTTCTCCGGCTAGATCTCTGCTCATCTCCGCAGAGCAAATGGCACCCAAGGTACAAAGAGCTAAGCTTTGGATGTACTGAGTTTGATGACTCAAATCACTGATACAAAATAAAAAAGATGAATACAAAAAATGCCCCATTCAAACAAATTAAAATGTCTGCTTCCTTTCCAGCATAATTGAATTTTATCAAAGAAAACAAAGCAAATTAGCTAGGTTACAGTATCAATGCCCACAGTTGTAAATAACATGAAAAGCAATTTATGGAGGAAATCTATGACAAAAAGGGAAGTGGAGGAAACATTAAAGTTACCTTTCAATTTCTATGAGCACTTTATAAAGGCTAATTCAGTAATATTAAACGACAAAATAAAGATCAAAACATTTTCAAAGCACTCACTTTTTCAAGGAATTTGTGATAAGCAAATGAACATCCTGGCGTTCATCCAAAAGCAACATGGCACCAAGATATCCAATCCTCTTATCAGTGAAGCGAGGCGACGCAGCTAGTTTCAAGCATTCCAACTGTGGATCCAATTTGATTTTCATTTCACTTGGCATAAATCAATTGATTCTCTTCAGACTTTTCTAAATTCAAAACTTTGCCAAATTGATATGTTGCTTAGTTACTGTATAAAGCCGATAATGCGATGAATTCAATTTTTAAAATATATAAATGTGCGTTGTAAATCAAAATTCAATCACTCTGTTTACACAGATGAATATTTTATTTGATACATTTTTGAGAATTCTACCTTTTCATTAAGAAAATATATTTTGATTTTCTAATCAATCAGCAAGAAAGGGAAAACTTGATTTGGCTTAGCATTGGTAAAGCTGATTTAAAGACTCTCTCTCCCCAACACAAACACAAGAATACAAAAGCGAATGATAGAGCTTTCAGTTAAAAAGAATAAAGGACTCATCTGATTAAGATTTTCACTAAAAGGAAAAAAAAAATGAAAAAAAAACCCAAAACAACTTCTACTATTCAGAGCAGGTTTTGAGATTACCTGGCCAAAATGAGCAGGATAGCCCAGCATATGGATATACAGCAACTTGGCGACATTACGACATCGATAGGTGTTGTCTTGATCTCTAAACGAGTCCCTAATGGAAGCACATTCTTTCTGGACGACGGAGCGCTCATCAGCAGCGGTCCTTGATGAACGTATCTCTCTAATGAGATCCCTCAACCGCTTGGGAGTCGGCATGCTCACCGCCTGATGGTGAACACAGTGATGCAAGTTCAGATTTTATTCACAGTTTTAAATTATATTGAAAAAGTGTGTTTGGCTGCTTTTTGAGGGACATAAAGATTTATAACAGAATTTCTTTTTGTGATGAAATAAACACTGACATTGTTCTTTTTAACCATTATGTTCTAGTACAAGATACAATTTACCACAAGAAAAGAACAATAAATATATATGTAGAATATACAGGAGAAATACATATTAAGCAATACACAAAAATGTTGAGAAAAGAATATTTAACTTTAAAAAGATACAAATAAAAAGACAAAAAGAGAGAGAAAGTGCATGCAAAGATTTTGTGCAAATGTTTCTATTCTATCTCCGTTTAATAATAGTAATAGAATTTTCTTTTTTAAAAACAAAAGTGCCAAATAAAAATGTATTTAATTTTATATTTATTTGTTTTACAATCTATTGAACATAAAACAATGATCTCAATGTCTTATCAAAATTCTTTTTTTTTGGCACCCAAATTTTCTTTTCATACGGAACTTAATATTGTATACGAAAATATCTTACTTTCAACACGTTCATTTTGAAAAGTGTACCTTCTCCACTTGCATCAAATTCAGTTGTCAATAGAAATCCTTGACTTGTGAAAAAAAAAAAAAAATCATGAAGGAGGTGCATTATATATCAAATTACAAAGTCTGTGTATTGAATGAAGAACCGGCTGACATCATAACATTAAATATGTCTATTACTATTTTCATGACAAATTTACATAGCAAAGAAAAGAAATCTATGTAAATTCTTCATAAAAACAGTCTGCTCGGATTTTATCCCAATTGAAAATCAGGTGCAGTGCTCTCTAAATCTTGTAAAGGGTTCATTTTGCTTATTTATGAAAAATGTGTGAACACCACGGAAATATGCACACATGGCTCTTCAAAAAGAATGGATAAAAATTTGACATATAGTGGAAAAAAAAACAACACAACCCTTCTTCCCAGCTAATTTCATCAAAGACAATACTGCTGTTTTTTTTAAAGCATAGAAATCTGCAAACCTACTCAAATCGAAAAACAAGACTGACTGCGTAAACTAATTCTAAATTGCATGACGCCTAGTCATATTCCAGTAAACATGGATTTAATTTAACTCGAATTAACGTAAATAACAAAAAGTCTGCAGATCGTTGTTTTTTTTTGGCGAAGTGCAACAGTAGCTTCATAGTGCAAACTCAGATTGACCTTTCCAAACTTTCACCCCAATCTCTCTGAGTCTATGTAATTGATTTAGTGTTTCTTTAAAAAAAAATCCCATCTAGCCCTAATATAAGTGTACTTTTTAAGTTAAAATACAGACGTATGAACTCAAAATAAACAAATATTTATATGAAGCGTGAAAAATAAATACCAGACAGGTGCAATAGCATCAAATGAAAGAATTAGAGCTGATTCTTGCTAACCATAGATCTTTAAAAGGAAAAAAGCAAAAAAGGGTGTCTTTAAATTCAAGCGTACCAGAGTGAACACGAAATAGAGTGCAGACAACTTCTTCCATTAAGATAATAATAAGAAAAATTTCTACGGTGGTTAATTACATCCAAGCCTATCGATCAAAATTTCTTCTTCTGCTTTTACTTCCAGGAATGAAGCACTTCCAACGTAACGATGTCTCGAAAAGTCAATGCTAGCAGAATGGTTGGCATCTGTCCCATGCTACACTGTCCATTGGCAAAGTCAGCAACACATGTCCAATGTCTTGATGTTAGTTTCGATGTCCCCCCTGTCTCATGTCACACAGTCCGCTATCTCAGTGTGTCACATTGCATTGACCAAAAGAAATTCATTGAATTCAGTTACAAAAAACTGTTGCTGCTGAAAGTAACCTCTCAATCTCAAAAACCAATTCTTTCTTACTTTTTTTCATGCCCCCACAAAAAACCAAGCCCCAAATTGGTAAATATCGGGCTATAATTATCACATCCTCACTCGTATAAGTCGTGAAGTTTACCGTATCGGTTTCAGTAGAATGGTACACACGTAATAAGGATAGTATAAAGGCGTACAATCACAAAATTTTACGAAAAATGGGGACAAAAAAAGGGTCGGTTTTCATCCATCCACAAGATCCGGAACGCGTGAGTCATCTGATCAACGGTCAGGCACCGGCCGTAGACTCCACGCCCGAGGTGTCGGAAATACAAACACAGACTTCACATCTTATTGAGAACTAGGGAAAAGTCAGGGAACTCACCAAACCAGATGCACAAGCGTTACATCACTAAATAAACGCCAGGGAAACTCCGATCGACGGACCCGTGCAGTTTCGCATAACATTACATCACTGACATTGGACCTAGAATTTTCAGTTATGCCGCTTGACTGGAAAACGTGACTTTTTGGGGCTAATTTACTCGCCTCACAGTCCTTTGCTATCTCTTAAAGTCATATATCTGGAATCCTCAGGTTTTAAGCTTTAACATAGTATATAACACTTGTAAGAAATATAACATGTACATTTTGACAAAAGAGAGGAAATGGGGATGGACCATTTTGTGAAACCTGCCATATACAAGATCTAAGATACTACTTTCTCTCATAGGTTGGCTATGTACATGAGTGAGCCTATGCTGTTATGAGAGGTCAATTAGTGCCTGCTGCACTTTACTTTCAGCTGTTCAGTGACATATTTTCCCAATTTTATCTGGACAATTAAAATCTCCTGCTGGCATGACATACTTTTCCTTCTGTGTATTTGTGAGTTTCTGAACAGAGTCATCAAGTTTACGAATGTCGTCTAATTTATGACGAAGCATGTAAAATGAACATAAGTATAAGTATGTCCCTTTCCAGATCTTGATCTTAGACCAGACAATTTTAACATCCTTTATAAGCTGGGGTTGGGCGTTTGTAATGAAGTTCTCATTTGCTGCCGTAAATACACCTACTATTCCAGTTCGCACAGACCAATCATTCCTGTGCACACAGTGATGTTACTAGGAAACACCTCACTGTTCTTTGTTGCATTTTTATCAGATTGATTCTCAGATCCCAGAAAGATGTAGCTAGATCTATATATCTAGATAAGTTAATAACATGTAGGACCCTAGATCTACTGTTGAAAAGCAATAACATTATATCTTGGCTATAGTCTTTCTAAAACTAGTAACAGGACAAGGCATGACATGTTTTAAGTTGAGATTTTCTAAACCATCTGCTAATTTGAGACTCTGGAGTACCATAGTCATCGTAGTATCAGACACAGATCATAGCCATTTATATTGCTATTAGCAGTATTGGTGTTTTTTAGCAGTACTGTCTAGATCTAGATCTATTTTATTCATTATTATCTTACCTAAAACCTGGATATCTACATCTTTAAAAAATCTGAGTATCAATCCAGACTGGCATTGTATTATTGTATCATATGCCTATTATTATTATTTCTAATAATTGTTATCACTAGGAATCAGTTTAGTTTGCTCTACAGCTGAGATTTTGAAGGTTCTCTTCCTCAAAACAATTTCACATTTAGGGCTGACTTGGATTTACATTTTGGCATAAATACTCGTTGGACAGATAGTAATGACTTCTTATGACACGCAGTTGTAAACTTAAATGAAAAGTATTATTGTTTTCCAGGTAAATAGTCGAGAAAAAACTGTGATGTTGTCAACGCCCATTTGCATTGCCATCCTGTAGTGTGTCAGTGAGTACTGATGTAGTAAAGTTGACATGAGATCTAGCAGAAACCACGAAACATTTTCTGACAAAAACAACAGTGTGTTGACGAATTACATAAAAAATAAACATACTAGAACTTCAATAAACGGATATATTTCAGTGAGCATTTACCTGGTTATGATGAGTAATTAAGAAAGTGTTTATTTTAGCGGAGGGCAACCGAGGTGCCGGTCCCACTTGTAAGATAGGACTTCGTACAGACACCTTCCCCTACCTGGTAAAATGGCGTCTGACTATTTACATTCAAACAAATACGCAACCGAATATAGATCGGTTTGATTTGTGTTTATGTATAGACAGTTGATTCGTATTAATGTATCTAACGCATTTATTCATGTTTATCATCTACCTTAGTTGTCACAGAGTCCTTAAATTTATTACAATGATATTGATGGCGAATCAATATTGCTGATAAATAGTACCATGACAAGTAGCCTGTGATATCACTTCCTCTGAAGGGAGTGTACTCTAAGTACATAGGCTGACTTTCGTTGTCTTGTGGCACATCAATGCAGTCCACTAAATTACGGTACATAATAAATAAAACAAAATCGTTAAATATCATTAAATGCATTGTATTATTTCTGCATCATAGGTGTTCTCGTAATTGTGCACACTGGTCCCTAATTACAGACTTGATGAATTTAGTGCCGCTTCTTGATAAACAAATAACAACTGTAGCAACAACAATAGTAACAATAAAATAAATAAACAAAAAAGTTTGCACGCACAATAACACTATCGACAGCAGACGTTTAACGATAACAACAAGGAGAATACATGTACATGCAATAAAATCAATTTGCTTATTTTGTAAGGTCAAGCAAGTCAAAGCAATTTTCTGGTAAACGGTTATGAGCAATGGGTTTTTTTTTCAGCCGAAAAACGAACGAACTATATTCCTTTATTTTTATTCATTGAGTAGCAGCTATTTAGACTGAACCTTTTTTTCATCCTTTTTTAGAACGATTTATACCCCCACCACCACTACCATTAACGAATAAACAAATCCAGATCCCCCACCCCAACTCCTTAAAATTTGACCCAGAAATAAATACACAAAAAGCAACTATAAGCAAGCAACCAACCCCTCAAACCCACATCCCAACCCCACCCCACCTCTCCGCCAACAACAAACCATAACAAAAACGCTTAATCAACAACAACAACATCAACAAAACAACAGAAGAAGAAAACCTCTCCAAAAGAGACAAGTAAAAGAAAAGTAAACAGGAATAAACCAAAAGAAAGAAAGAAACTAAAACAAAACAATACATCTAAAATCAACATCAACAACAACAACAAAACTGAAAACTAAACAACCACCCCCCCCCCCCCCCCTAAAAACCCAAAACAAAACCAAACAACCAAAAACAAAAACAACAACCCAGTAAAACACAAGACAACAATACACACACGAGAACAATGCAATACATATAAGTGCGCGCACAAACACACACTCACACACACACACACACACACACATGCTCACCCACCGGAAAAAAATCACAATAGATTACTGATAAAATGAATTGAATAGCTATGGTATTGAAAATTCTCCTCTTAAATGTAACAAATCATTTCTTTTGGGAAGAACACAAAATGTGATTGATGGAGGTGTTGGCTCTAATCCCAAGTCAGGACATATTACAATACTTTCGCCAAGGAATTGTCTTAGGTCAGGTATCAAATTCAGACATTTTGCTGATGATAATGGACTGTAAAGAAAAACAACACGAGGATTGCAATATACCACAAAATAACATGAATACACTACAAGGAGAGGAGAGTTGATGGAAAATGGAGGTCCATCCTGATAAATGTCCAGTAGACCTACTAAAAGTATACAAAGAAGTGAAATTAGTGAACTCAGACTATTACTTACATAACCAAA
>JAXRKP010000038.1:95000-155000 GCA_037039925.1 Doris montereyensis | reverse complement strand
ATTCTAGGACTAATTGTGTCAACTCCTATTGGAACTCTGTATTCTAGGACTATTTGTGTCAAGTCTTATTGGCAAGTCCTATTGAACTCTGTATTCTAGGACTATTTGTGTCAAGTCCTATTGGAACTCTGTATTCTAGGACTATTTGTGTCAGCCCATATTGGAACTCTGTACTCTAGGACTATTTGTGTCAAATGCCTCTGTACTCTAGGACTAATTGTGTCAAGTCCTATTGGAACTCTGTACTCTAGGACTAATTGTGTCAAGTCCTCTGTATTCTAGGACTAATTGTGAACTCTGTACTCTAGGGACTAATTGTGTCAAGTCCTATGGGAACTCTGTACTCTAGGACTATTTGTGTCAAGTCCTATTGGAACTCTGTACTCTAGGACTAATTGTGTCAAGTCCTATTGGGAACTCTGTACTCTAGGACTATTTGTGTCAACTCCTATGTGGAACTCTGTATTCTAGGACTAATTTATGTCAAGTCCTATTGGAACTCTGTACTCTAGGACTATTTGTGTCAAGTCCTATTGGAACTCTGTATTCTAGGACTATTTGTGTCAGTCCTATCAGAACTCTGTACTCTAGGACTATTTGTGTCAAGTCCTATCTAGGACTAATTGTGTCAAGTCCTATGGGAACTCTGAACTATTGGAACTCTGTACTCTAGTGACTAATTGTGTCAAGTCCTATTGGAACTCTGTACTCTAGGACTAATTGTGTCAAGTCCTATGGGAACTCTGTACTCTAGGACTATAATTGTGTCAAGTCCTATGGGAACTCTGTACTCTAGGACTAATTGTGTCAAGTCCTATGGGTACTCTGTACTCTAAGACTAATTGTGTCATGTCCTATGGGAACTCTGTACTCTAGGACTAATTGTGTCAAGTCCTATTGGAACTCTGTACTCTAGGACTCTATTTGTGTCAAGTCCTATTGGAACTCTGTACTCTAGGACTAATTGTGTCAAGTCCTATGAGAACTCTGTACTCTAGGACTAATTGTGTCAAGTCAATCTCTCTAGGACTAATTGTGTCAAATCCTATGAACTCTGTACTCTAGGACTAATCCTAGTCTGTAATTATTTGTGTCAAGTCCTATCTGGGAACTCTGTGTCATTCTAGGACTAATTGTGTCAAGTCCTATTGGAACTCTGTACTCTAGGACTAATTGTGTCAAGTCTTATGGGAACTCTGTACTCTAGGACTAATTGTGTCAAGTCCTATGGGAACTCTGTAACTCTGTAGGACTAATTGTGTCAAGTCCTATGGGAACTCTGTACTCTAGGACTAATTGTGTCAAGTCCTATGGGAACTCTGTACTCTAGGACTAATTGTGTCAAGTCCTATGGGAACTCTGAACTCTCCTATGTCTACTCTAGGACTAATTGTGTCAAGTCTCTGTACTCTAGGAAATTGTGTCTCTATAGGAACTCTGTACGCTAGGACTATTTGTGTCAAGTCCTATGGGAACTCTGTACTTTAGGACTAATTGTGTCAAGTCCTATGGGAACTCTGTACTCTAGGACTAATTGTGTCAAGTCCCACTGGAACTTTGTACTCTAAGACTAAAAAAACGTTCAAACACAAACACAAAGCCTTTTGGGCTTTCAAAATTGAGTTTATTTAGAACAGACACAATAGGAAATTAACAAAGTTATCCTTATATAGTATAACACTTGTAACTAACTATTCAGAATCGTATATATTATCAAACAAGAAATAAATATGTGGAGATAACATTTATACTTTCACGCACTCTCGAGAGATATTGTAAGAGGTTTAGAATTTGATTGAGATTGTCTATTATTATTATTGGTCCCTAAGAAGAGAAATGATAGTGATAGCAATTTTGTTAAATCATCACTTTAAAAATCAACTTTCTGCCTGGTGCCATGTAAGTACATCATTGCAAGACTTTTATCACTCGACTTGCACATTGTGAGGTGCCACGTAAGTACATCATTGCAAGACTTTTATCACTCGATTTGCACATTGTGAGGTGCCATGTAAGTACATCATTGCAAGAATTTTATCACTCGACTTGCACATTGTGAGGTGCCATGTAAGTACATCATTGCAAGAATTTTATCACTCGATTTGCACATTGTGAGGTGCCATGTAAGTACATCATTGCAAGAATTTTATCATGTGATTTGGACATTTTGGACATTGTGATATCATATGAGTAGATCATTGCAAGAGTTTTATCAGATGATTTGCACATTGTGTGGTGTCATATGAGTAGATCATTGCAAGAGTTTTATCAGATGATTTGCACATTGTGTGTGGTGTCATGTGAGTAGATCATTGCAAGAGTTTTATCAGATGATTTGCACATTGTGTGGTGTCATATGAGTAGATCATTGCAAGAGTTTTATCAGATGATTTGCACATTGTGTGGTGCCATGTAAGTAGATCATTGCAAGAGTTTTATCAGATGATTTGCACATTGTGTGTGGTGCCATGTAAGTAGATCATTGCAAGAGTTTTATCAGACGATTTGCACATTGTGTGGTGCAGCTTGCAGTGTTTCTATTGAATTAGTGAGCATAACACAAGAGAAACAGGAAGAAAGAGCATTGTCATATCAGATAATACAGCTAAGAAGCAAAATCACTGGACTGTCCAGGCAACGTCGCTGACAAGGATTAGTTGGCCTACCAGTACCAGGTAATGACATAAGATAATATGAAAGCCCCATAGGAACAAAATAGAAGGAACAGACAGATAAAAAGTCCTGGATTTCATGTTATCTTATGTCATTACCTTCACTTCCGACATGCCCCTTGCCTCACTGTTTGTCTTTATTACAGTACCACGATAAGGAGCATGAGCAGATAGACAGACATGTCACAGGGCGGCAAGGTCAAAGTCCAGGTTGGTTAGTTTGAGAAAACCGGTGTAAAAGGTTCCAAAAACAGAACCTGTCTTTGCAAACACAGCCTTGTACATCACACATATATCATGAGCATAAAAGGGGTCAATGACCCTTGATATGTTGTGTGAAGGAGAACACACACAATGATCCCGAGTGTGTTTGTTATTTGATCTTCCCGAAAACATTGGATGCACGACCTTATCATTCCAAGGCCGCAACAGGATGTGTAGGTTTCTGTAACTGGAATGTACACCCTCCACCATGGATGGTTATCTCAGGGTAAAATTAAGAACAAAAACAAAAATGCATGTGCAAAGATGAAAATGAGAGGAAAAAAGTAGGACCTATCACTCAGCAGCACCCCCACCAACGACCCATAGACGTGTACGGAAGTATGAGTTAAAGGATTAATGTTTGATAATACACATACACAGTTTTCTGTGATTTCAAGAGGAAAGTGGGTGTGGGGGTGGGGGGGGGGGGGGGTGGCGCTTGTAGCGTTTATTATGATAATATGAGCATATAAGACCTCCATAGGTTTGAGAGTATAACATTTGGACGTGAAACAAGGTCTACAGATCATTTAAATAGAAAACATCAAAAAGGTCTTATTCTAAAAAGTTAACCCTGTACGTACATAAATTATCATGTTTCACAAAAACAGCATTAAAAAAAAAAAAATTAATTTTTTTTTATGAAAGACAAAAGAATTATAGAAATACAAGAAATGCATTTCTCTCATTGAGGAAATAATGTTCAGCGAAATCTTATAAGAAATAAATCCCTGGGATCAAGATGATACAGAAATCTAGATTTTTGTCACCACAATTGAAGTTAGTAGAATGTCAATGCCTTTGTGTATTCATTAACCGTAAATCTCCTTTTGGTGGGAAACGAAGCGGTAAATTGTAAGAAGGTGTCTCAACTTATCATTCAATGTAGAAATAAGTAGCTTTGTCATATTTATCTATACAAAACACTCAACTTCAACTCATAAAAAGCACTGATAGAGGTGTTAGTATTTGTATTGCTGATATCTATATATTACATAAAAACTCATTTTCTCTAACTTTGAGCGCTATAAACTTAGGCACCACTGCACTCACGACCACCATATCTCGCATGTAGGTTCCAAATAGCCTGCTTTAAGTTCTGAGCAAATGAACTATTGGATTATATCAATTGTTGAATTGATTGGAGAAAGATTGTTTGCCTGCAATTGAGGACATTTTTTATTGTTACTAGATTTAATTCAACAATTTCAGGTCATCAGCTTTTTCTGCAACTTTGAGACGACCCCTATGTAATTCGGGATGCTTTGATACAACAAATGACGGCGGAAGTCATGCAATAAACAAATCTTTACTCATGAATCAACTTAAGTGTGACACATTTTGGTATACAAAATTATTATGACATCATATAAGCAAATATTTGAAATGCCACTGCAACAAATAACTGAGCTCTAAATACATGTATGAGAAATTCAATATCAAAACTTGCGATTAAAATGACTTTATTGTCGTGATCTCTTGTATGTTGTAAAAGAATAATTTAACCATAAACTGGGAAGTAGAAAATGAATGTAAACTTTGGATATTAATACTTTTAGTTCTAACTCAATCACTACCGGACACTTTCGGTTCAGATGACCGAGAAATGCCTGGCATTTTGAAACATAATTATTAAAAATCACTGTAATCATACTATTTAAAGTAGATATGTAATTCAAATGGCATTCTCTTCAGAGAAAAATGATACTCCAGATGATGTCAGTAGTTTCTACATGTGAAGTTTCATTTCGGTTTTCTCTCCAAAAAGTAAAAAAAGTAACGAAATGCGAAAAGCAAGAAATTCTTCAAAGTGGACCAAGACATATTCCATAAACTATTTCAGTATAAGATTTAGACTTAGGCATATACCTAGTGATTGGCTTCTTTTATAGATTTTCAAGCATCATAAAAATTAGTATCTGATGATTCAGAATCAAGTTCCTTGTAGATTTAGAGTGACTTCTTGGGTTGAAAGGAATTTCTCATTATCGAGGGGCAAACAGATTGACTAATAACTAGTCAATACTACTAGAGTCGTGTCTGTCTACTGGTGGGACTTTTGATTTCAAGCAAAGGATTTACGCACAGATAAAAATTTCATGTTGTGTCTGGGTACAAAAGATTTGACTACATGTGTGAGAAATGCCGATAGAGAAAGATATTGGGAACCAGTCAGAAAAACTATATAGTGTCCGGTTTTGCAGCCAGCGGTCTATTGACAGGACCCCATACGTGTTGGTACCGGCAGTGTGTAAGTTAATATTGCTCTGAGGTAAATTTGTTCAAGTTTAAGTAATGAAACATGTTGATGGTGAAACTGTTTAAACGTGCAAGTCCAAGATGTATGGGGATATATGAGGATTATCCTTAAAATGATCAAAAGCATGCTTCTTTTTTGTCCTTATAAATATAGGAGGCTTTTTAACCAATAGAAAAGGTGTGATCTAAAACAAAGATGTCTATTTTCTTCCAAAAAGCCTAGCAAAGAGTTCAATTTTTTATGACGTTTTTGTGTGTCTCCTGAAAAATTACATCAGGGCGAACTTGCGCGTTCTAGACAGCTTCACCAACGATATCACGACATGTCAAAATAGTCTCCATTTTGCAATAGCAAAATAAGTCTTTTACCTCTCGTCTCTCGAAACATGGATTAACAGACAGCTAATGAAAAAGAATCTACATTCTGTATCATGAGCCATCAATTATATGAACTTTTACTGCTGTGTCTTCACAAACAGAGCATCCGCCATCAAAATGATTTTGTTTCATTGAAATATACCCTGTCCACCATATGTGATCATCTCATAGGGAATTAAGAGGAAACAGCAAGATGAAAGAAGGGGAAAAGGTGAAAGGAAAGAAGCAGGACCTACCAGCAAGTCCCACCACACCACCCACCCATCAAAGTAAAGTCATACAAGTAAAATATAAAGTTGAGCACCCCCCCCCTTTTTCTTAAAAAGAAAGACAACAATAGAAGATGACAAACTAAAACCTCTTTGTTAGAAGAACTCCCCCCCCCCCCCCACGGCACAAAAATTAAAAACAAACACAACACAAACATCAGCACCAAAGGAAATAGAAATCTGGGAAAATGTGTCGTCAATTAACCCTTCCCTGCTTACTGAGACACAATCCTATAGCGCCTAATGCGTCTCTTGCTTACTCTTATTCTCTGTACTTCCTTATCAACAAGATCTCGCAGCATGTGAGACTTGAATCTCATTATCTGCGAGACTTTCGGCTCCTCTGTGAACACCCCCCCCCCCACGCATAACTTTATGTACTACCGGCGATAGTTAACAAACCTACCTATTCACGAAAGTTAGTGACAATTAAAAGATCATCAAAGTTCTATAAAAGTAGACATTTTCTGAAAGCTTATTTTGTTCTCTTTTTTCATGATATTTTTTTCCATTGGAATTGAAAGATTCTGTAGTCTTTAAAATTTATTTCAGCTGTGACAGGCATACTTTTCATTAGAGTAGTGGCCCTTTGCTTAGGCACACAGACTGAAGAGGAGGTGAGGGCATAGGCACACATATTAGAATTGGGAGGCTTAGGCATGAAAGGGTTAATCTTAATCTTTATATATTCAACATGTTTAGATTTACAATAACAACAATAATATCTTCAAGAATAACAAAATCAATACTACGAGACTGAATAATCAACGGCAGATTAGTTCAGTTCTAGCTTTTCAACGATGGTGGAAATAAGCTTTTCTAGGTCCTTACTCCTTTTATTAGCTGTCTCCAAAACTTCCTCGTGATTGGCTGTCGTAACGGCATCGTACTCCATGATGACCATGTTTGTGATGGCGACATTCCCAGAACTTTGATGCCACAGTGTCGTGGTGAGAACCTCTGGTACAGTACTCATGCCTGGGAAAATTGAGTAGATAGAAACATTGAAAAAGAAAAGAAAAGGAAGTTTGATTCATTGATATTTACCCATGTCCACCTCAAACGGTGATCTCACGGTGCAATAAGATAAAACGGAAGTGGAAGTGTGGAAGAAAAGAAGTAGGACATACCACGAAAGGAGAAGACAGAGAACGAAAACCTTTTTCTTCTCTCTTCTCTCACTCCTCCATTGAAAGGGCAGACAGTTCATCCCCTTACAGCAGTGCTTCTCAAACTATCTGATGTGGTGAACCACCAGTTTTCTCTCTCCTCCAACACGCTAGGTCCTGATGGCGAGACAAGCCAATCCAACCAATCCACTATATGGAGACACGGTAGTCCAGAGGCAAGGTCGGCCTCTCCACCAAAAGGTAGTGGGTTCGATCCTCGCCAATGGTTGGAAAATTTTCTGAAGTTTTTCGAGCACATTAAATCTACTATTGATTCTGCAACAACTCATTCGACAAACAAGTTGAAGCCGATGCCTTGATATAAGAGAAGGGACATAAATAATGTCTAAATATATAATAATATATATATAATATAAGAAAATTATTTATAATTTATGCCAATAGCTAGCCCAGTGTGTTCACTCTGCTTTTCACACTAGACTCAAGTGTGAATGAATACCCAGCTATGGGTAGAAAAAGATCTTTGTCAGAATGTCAACATGAAACACACAACAGGCAGCTGTACTGCATCCCCAGGGAGTTGAGAAGGACTTTGAATGAAATGGCCTACAAGGGGATAAATGATATACAGCTGGTGAGCTTGCATTTGTGTGGGGATACAGATTATAAATCCATCTTTATCTTGATATGAGCATACACACATAAAGAAAACATATATATATATATATATATATACCTGTAGCGTCTACTTGAGTAATTTTAAGAACACGCAGTTGGTGGCCGGTCTCATAGTTGGGACCAACCATCATGCTGTAGACACCCTCTTTTAAGAATGATCCATAACCGAGCTCTTCAGCAGTTTTTCTTTGCCAGCTGACGCAGATCGATGTTATAGGCATGATTCATTGGTGGAAATCTGGGACCAAATCTAGAAAACAGAAACAAATATATAAAGACATTCACCTGATATATGTGTAAGCCTATGTATCCAATGGGCGTTTTAGAGTGTGAAATTGTCTACCCTTGTTTTAGAAACAGATAGGTGGTAGCTCTTTGCGTAGAGCCTGAATCCCTTAGTATATTATAGTCAAATACAAGGACAGTGGAGCACCTATATCACTATTCATTAATACTATTGCTATTACACAAGCAGTATAACTACTACCACCATTTCTAGTCTTGTTAATAATGTTTTCTCATAATGTAAATAAGAATGCTAATATTTGTGGGGATGACTAATTCAATAATAAGAGAAAAAAGAAGGAGCAGAATGACCATCAGTAATGATAATAACAATATCTAGAAATATTAAAGTAGTAGTGCAGAACATTCTACGTTTTCCTATTTTTATAACATATTGACTGGTGCTAAACAAGATTAATATGTTATCTATTTTCTTTGTTTGCATTGAGTTACATTGATGCACAGTCTCACATTCTATGACTGAGAAAGTATCATGTATAGGATTTTAGGTGAGGAAATGTGGCGACACAATAGAATTACCACGGCCAATCTTGTGAGGTCTAATCTGGAATACCCGAAATGAGCTAAACGTCTCTGTAATTTTACATTTTGATCCACATTCATAATGTAATTTAGTGTAAACGTTAAATCTATTTTCAATTCTTAATTTCTCTAACAAATTATTAAATGTCTCAACCCTACCATTACAAGTAAAATTTATTCTATTTTTGTGCGTGTCCTTTTTTTTCCAACTTGTTCGTTGGTCAGATGAACACCTTCACTCAGATCTAGAACCTAATATAAATTGATCTAGACACATGACGATAAAATATATTTATTTTCAGGAGATATAAAAATCTCAATTATTAATTAGATTATATGGCAACATAAGATAGTCCGACTTGAGCAATCTGGTTCTGAAGTTTTAAAGGGTGAGAATACAAACAATTAAGAATACATATAAAGTCAATCTAGCATTCTGCTCTCCCAGCTGGCAAGAATAAGTCGCTGAAATGACACACATAGGATGTTGAAGATGCCATAGCAATTATTTCCCAACAATTTTATGTTGTATATCTAAATAACCGGGCAGTGGACAGGTAAGCACCTGTACGGGGTAGATGATCCCGCCCTCCACGAGTCTCCTGCTGCCTTGCAGGCGGGTTTTGGTTGACCAAAGGCTAAGGGAGTTAACCCTGACAGAAAATAACAAAGCCTGGTAGGCGACCTCAATGCTAAGGGCAACCCCACCATCTACCTAGGGTACAGTGGGCTAATCCCTGCTTATCCAAAACAACCTGATTCAGAAAGTAAAGGAATATAACCTGGCTTGATCTTTGGAAGAACGAACTTGGAAATGAACACAGACTGTGATTTTGGAACATGGAACGTTAGGGCAATAAATGGAAAAGAGTTGGAATTAGTTGAAGAAATGGAAAAATTCAAAGTAAATATTTTGGCCATTACAGAAACAAAGAAAAAAGGACAAGGAATAGAAAATATAGAACCAAATCATATTTTAATTTTCTCAGGAGTAGATGTCAAAAAAGATAGAGCTAGAGCATGAGTAGGCCTCCTAGTGCATAAAAGGCATGAAAAGCTACTAGAAAGTTGGAAATTTATAAGCCTCGGCTATTAGAGGTAAATATTAAACCAAAATGATGAGAAATTAAATTATTAATAGCTTATAGACCAAACAGAAGACGCAACTAAAGAAGAAAAAAGATATCTTCGAAAATGATTTACAAATAGCTGCAGAGAATCTTAAATCCAAACAGGAACTAATGCTTTTAGGAGATTTAAACGCTAGAGTAGGCAATAATGTAGAAACGTCAGGAGGAGTAATAGGTAAAGAAGGAGAGACAACAACTTCTTCAAATGGAGAGAGATTCATAGATTTTTGCCTAAAGAATAACATGAAAATAGCCAATACCTTTTTTCCCTCATAAAGATATCCACAAATATACAAGAGTAAATGAAGACAGGTGTGAAAAAGTCAATGATAGACTACATAATAGTTAGCAGCTCCTTTTCTACAGTACATTGGATGCAAGAGTAAACAGAGGAGCAGAAATATTTAGTGATCATCACTTAGTGATTGCCAAAATGAGATAACTAACTGAGGAAAAACAAACAGAAAAGGAAAGAAAAAGCTACTAAACTCAAAATAGAGGAACTAAAGAAACCAGTAGTAAAACAGGTACCAATCAAGGATAAAAGGATTTTTCAGTGAAAGGCAGATGGATCTGAATGATAGCACGATAGAAGAAAAGTGGCAGATGTATAAAGAAACACTCCTCAGTTGTACTGAAGAGATCTGTGGTAGGAAACAAATTAAAGGAGATAGGAAAAGAACAGCATGGTGGAATGAGAATGTCAAGACAAAGATCAAAGAAAAGAAGGATGCCTGGAAGAAATGCTTGCAAACAAAGAGACCAGAGGATAGGATAGATTATGTGAATAAAAGAACTATCGCCAAAGAGGAAGTGAGGAAAGCAAAACAGGAACAATGGGAAAAGTTTGACAAAGACTCCAAGAAAGCTATCAAGGAAATTAAAAGCTGTTCTGGGGGCAATGAAAAGCATGAAAGACTAAAGCATGCCTAATATGACAAATTAAGAATGCCAAAGGAGGAACAGTGAAAGAAGACAGCGAAATCATGGAAACACGGAGAAATCATTTTCACCAATTACATAATCCCTCCAGAATGTATGAAACAAGGAGTAAAGATGAATTAGTAAGAGTATCAAGTAATCCAGAGGAGACAGCTGAAGATGTAGATATATCAACGGAAGAAATCCAAACAGCTATAAGAAAAGTGAAATTAAGAAAAGCCCCAGGAGCAGATCAAGTTTATCCAGAAATGATTAAAAACCAAGGGAGAGAGGCAGACAAACTACTACATGCAATATGCCAACAAGCATGGAAGTCCAAACAGGTGCCAGACGACTGGAAAAAAGGGAACAGTAGTACCAATACATAAGAAAGGATCAACTATGGAATGCTCAAACTATAGAGGGATATCACTACTTGGCGCTCCAGGAAAAGTATATGCCAGGATACTGGAAATAAGACTAAAGAAAAGAGTAGAGGATCAGATTGAAGAGCATCAGAGTGGATTTAGACCAGGAAGAAGTGTACAAGACCACATATTTACAATTAGACAAATAATAGACAAATTCTTGGAGAGAAACATTGACTTGTATTTGTGTTTTATTGACTTAGAAAAAGCATTTGACACTGTGAGGAGGGACGAACTATGGCATTCCTTAAAAGAACACAATGTAGAGCAAAATTTAATAGAAGCCATTAAAAGTTTTTACAATAAACCAACATGTGCAGTGAGAGTAGCTGGAAACATTTCTACAGAATTTGATGTAGATATAGGAGTAAGTCTTAAGTCCTCTTTTATTTATGACATTTATGGATTCAGTCGCAAAGGCATCCTCAAAAGGAAGAAAATGAATGTAGGTATGTGGAAGCTCAAACCAGTAAATGTATCAATGCTTTCATTTGCCGATGATTTAGTTCTGTTTAGAAAATCAGAAAGTGACCTTTAGTCGAATATCAACATTATGAACAATGAACTAAATAAAAGATTAATGAGAGTAAATGCAAAGAAAACCAAAACAATGCTAGTAACTAGGGAAGCTAAAACACAAAATCTTAAATTGGGCAGGGAGATTTAGAACAAGTTCACAGCTACAATTACTCAGAGGGAAAACTAAGAGAAGAAATCAGCCAGAGAGTCAAAAGGCAAGTGCAATATATAACCATCTAGGAAAGGCTTTTGTAGGTAAGCAAGAATTGTCAACAAAAACCAATATGACAGTATACAATACAGTTTATTGTCCTACTCTCCTATATGGCAGCGAAACTTGGACTTTAGACAATAGAGAATACAATAGAGTACAGGCAGCTGAAATGAAATATCTAAGAAGAGTAGTAGGGAAAAATAAAAGAGACAAAATCAGAAACACAACAATAAGAGATCAAACCAAAGCAGATGGCATAAAAATTAAGAAACAAATCAATTGACATGGTTTGGGCATTGTAAACAGAATGAATGACAATAGAATAGCTAACTCAGTATACAGTGCTAAAGTCCAAGGTAAAAGATCAAAAGTCAGACCTAGGAGAAAGTGGGAAGAAGATATAAAAGAGGCATTGAAGCATAATAATTTAACGTTTTTGGGAGGAAACAGAAAATGCCAGGACAGGGCATCCCGGAGAAAGATCATCTCGGGCATCTGAACCCATACACCAAAAGATAGAATAGGAACTGATAAAAAAGAAAGAAAGAATATCTAAATAAATCTAGTCATAAATGTTGATTCACATGTTTAGATAGATAACAAAAAATAATAACATTAAATTTATTAAAGTCAGCACATACTTCTTCTGCTAACACTATACAATGAATAAAAACCAACCACACAAAAGAGTTACCACCTATCTGGGAAATCGTGCAATGCATTATGGGACAGATTGGCAGGAGGAGCAAAATGCCTCACTGTCAGTGGAAAGGAAAAAATACAAGTCCCGCCTCCTTCAATATGCTTTTCTTGTATGTTCCTAGTATGCTACCATAAATATTAATCATATTTATGATGTGGATTGAACTAATTTCAGTTTTCGCTTTGATAGGCCTTTAAGATAACGGATGATGAACTCTTTGCGCCAGGGCAAAACAACGTAAGTCGTAAATTTTGGTACTGAAATTGCGAGAACGACTCACTCGTTGGTCGATAGGCGGCTGGTTTCACAACCTCTAAACTCTATTTTTTTTGGAATTTAAATGGTAGAAGCAAGACAAGGAGGGTTGTGAGAGTTTTGCTTAACACCAATGACCCAGATAACTGTCACTTTTAGTTTCAAGTCCTTGTTTGGAAACACAGTGCACTTGTTGTTTGTTGATTGTCATTATTTACAAATTCTGCATTTTTCCTAGCTGATAAATCTACAGCTGAAAACACATGTTTAAAAGAAACCCTGAGTCTTTTACATGTTTAAAAGGAACCCCTGAGTCTTTCACATGTTTAAAAGGAACCCTGAGTCTTTTACATGTTTAAAAGGAACCCCTGAGTCTTTCACATGTTTAAAAGGAACCCCTGAGTCTTTTACATGTTTAAAAGGAACCCCTGAGTCTTTTACATGTTTAAAGGAACCCTGAGTCTTTCACATGTTTAAAAGGAACCCCTGAGTCTTTTACATGTTTAAAAGGAACCCCTGAGTCTTTCACATGTTTAAAAGGAACCCCTGAGTCTTTTACATGTTTAAAAGGAACTCTTGAGTCTTTCACATAGAACCCTGAGTCTTTCACATAGAACCCTGAGTCTTTTACATGTTTAAAAGGAACTCTTGAGTCTTTTACATGTTTAAAAGGAGCACCTGAGTCTTTCATAGAACCCCTGAGTCTTTCACATAGAACCCCTGAGTCTTTCACATGTTTAAAAGGAACCCCTGAGTTTAAAAGGAACTTTCACATGTTTAAAAGTAACCCCACGTGTTTAAAAGAAACCCCACATCTTTCACATAGAACCCCTGTCTTTCACAGTTTAATAGGAACCTTTTTTTAGTCTTTCACAGTTTAACAGGAACCTTTTGAGTCTTTCACAGTTTAATAGAAAGTTTTGAATCTTTCACATTCTGAACAGGGACCCTTAAATCTTTCATCCAGTGGGACAGGATGCTATCTCTAGCTGTGTGCAGCTGTTCTTAGCTTCAAATAACATAAAAATTCAGGCGAATATTTGCTTACCCAAGCTAGCATTCTAACGAACCCCGGAGATTCTCTTCTGAGGTAAGCATTACACCTCAAGACCACCTAAGCCTAAAGCCTGTAAGAATATTGTCCTCTGCCAACCCTAATGTGGATGTCATGTCTTTTCCTGACCTTGTGTCATTGAGTCCAACAAGGGGTTTGTCCCGCAAACCCTGCCAGATTGAGGTGGTCTTTGATGAGCATGACGTCTCCAACTTTGAAGCTTCTGTTGACCCCTCCTGCGGCGTTGGTCAAAAACAAAGTAGTCACTCCAATCAGCTTCATGGTGCGAACTGGTAAAGCTGTCTGCATGCGTGGGCAGAATATAAACGACAAGGTATATCAATACGGGATGAAATCGTGAAGAAAGAAAGACACGATTGAAGAGAGAGGCATTTCTCTTACTCTCTATCTCTCCGTTTTGTCGGTAATGTTGTCGTTTCCCATGTGTTTTTTTTTTTTGTGTAGATGAATAACTATTGCTTTTGTGTGTGTGTGCCTTACTGTCATACACCATTCCACTTTGATTCCTTTCTTAAATGAGCAATAACACTGCTATATTACATAAAATTATGCACTTAAAAAATAAGAAGCTTCTTACACACGATCTTGCTTTTGGCTATCTTATCGTTACAGTAAAATGTCATACGCCCTGCTCATTTTCTAACACGTACTTGTAGCTCATATTCATTAAACAGTGTGGAAGTTGTAAGGTTGATCACTGACTATCAATAGACAGGAAAATGTCAAATGGCATTGGAAATTAGGACAAACAATTTTTTGGCCCATTTTATTCTATGGCTACAAGTATACACACAAGTAAGGGAACAAATCAAGCCACCAGAAATAATAATAAAAAACAGCCTATTCGCCAGATTGAAGTTTTACGAAACGGCTTCTCATATATGATAATTAATGAGGGGAAAACTTGTTATCTGTAAAAAGGATCTCTTAGGCGGAAACCACAGTATTTTTTATATGGATGCTTTGCAAAAATGCATAGGAAATAGAACGAAAAAAAGCGAAATGACTGCTAAAGCACAATGGGTTGCCAACCTTATGAGCAGAGTAGCCTTCATAGCAATGAAATCTTCCCTTCATCAGTACAACACTTTTACCACGCAGATTCCCAAATATCAGTTTTCCGTCATGACCAGGCACTGAATATAAACAGAATGGAAAATAAAATTTACTACAAAGTAATTATAGAAACACACAGTATGCATGCAGACTATTAATCTGGTTCTTCTAGATGGAATTTGGATACATTTGGTTTGGGAACGCCTGTGATAATATCTTCTCTTTGGGTAATTGAAACTTGACCTTTACGAAAATCATAGTTTTATGGACTTTATCAAAAACCCATCAATGTCTCTCCTGAAAAATTATATAAATTCTGATGTGAATCTACTAGACCCAGAACTTTTAAACGTTTTCATTGATTTCAGTACTTTTATTGCCTCGGGATAGGTTATATCACCCTCAAGAATGAGTGCTTCTTCCTCAGAGTGTTGGCACATGAAAACTAAGTTTTGCCTTAAGACTATTGGTCGGTGTTAAGAAGGGCTTTTAAACTTTCAGTCACTGTCGGGTTCATGTAAACAATGCTAGACGCAAGTTTCATTCTTTAAAAAAATACATGGCCCATGACTAAAGTGAATAAGATATGTTGCATTTTGTGAAAAAAGGGAACTGTTTATCGGTAGAGCTTTCAAAATGAAATATCACAGGTGCATTGAACTCTTTTATTTCTTTCAATTTTTGGTCTGTATCATATTTTGTGATGGAACCCTTCATATAATACATAAATAGACTGTAACAAATGAATAAATTCATGGAAAATGCTTTGATGATCAATACTTATGTAACCAACCTGTGCTTCTCGGAAAACCAGGAATGTCTTCATATGGAATGATTTCTTGATCTTCCACTATATTTGCCAAATTTCCCAGACCAGATCCACAAATTATGCCTAGTTTGGGACGACATTTTACTCTCTCAAGCAGTGACTTTGCAATTTCTTGGACGTCTTCAAAGGTAAATCTGGAAAGAAAAAGAATATAGTAGTTATAGTATCAATTATTAATAATTTGTTTTGACTTCTTTAACTAAATCTCCGAAAACACTGAAATGAAAAGTATGAAATAATAAGTACACTATACATTCCCATTGCATGTACAAATTATCAAAAGTTTTGGTTTTCCCTCTTTTATGTGTGTGTGCAATCCAGGGAGTGTTTTATTACTAATAAATATCATCTGTACAACTGTCTAAACGCGTAAGCCCATGATGTATATGGAGTGCGATTGGTCCTTCCGGACAGTGGGCAGGTGGCTAATACCTGTATGTGGACAACCGCCCCGCCCTCCATAAGTCTCCTGCGGCTTTGAAGGCGGGTCTTGGTTGACTAAAGGCTAAGGGGAGTGAACACCGACAGCAAATTACAACCTGTAAATGCTGGAGTAGGTAACAATATAGGAACATCGGGTGGAATAATAGGTAAAGAAGGAGAGACAAATCTCCAAATATTTAATGATCATCACTTGGTGATTGCAAAAATAAGTATACTGAGGGAAACAAACAGAAAAGGATAGAAACGGTGGAGTAGTAGTAGAAAGAGACAACAAATTCTCCAAATAGCAGAAACTAATACTACTAATAGATTTTTGTCTAAAGGTTAACATGAAAATAGCCAAAACCTTTTTTCCATATTATGATATCTACAAATACAAGATTAAATGAAGACAGAAGTGACAAGTCAATCATAGACTACATCATAATTAGCACTTTCTTTTTTACAGTACAATGGATAAAAGACTTAACAGAGGCGTTGAAATATTTAGTGATCATAACCTAGTGATTGCCAAAATGAGATTACTGACTGAGGAAAACAAGCAGAAAACGATACAAAAGAAAGCTACTAAACTCAAAATAGAAGAACTAAATACATCATAGTAAAACAAATATATCAAACTAGGATGAAAACATTCATCAGTGAAAGGTAGATTGATCTGTATGATAGCACAATAGACGAATGTGGCAACTGTATAAAGAAACACTCTTCAGTTGTACTGAAAAGGTTTGTGGTATGAAATAAATCAAAGTCAAAGGAGATAGGAAAAGAACAGCATGGTGGAACGAAATGTCAAAACAAAGAAATACGATTAAAG
Source organism: Doris montereyensis (assembly GCA_037039925.1). NCBI lineage: Eukaryota > Metazoa > Mollusca > Gastropoda > Nudibranchia > Dorididae > Doris > Doris montereyensis. Next base: position 138,131 of record JAXRKP010000038.1, on the reverse strand, counting down.
AAAAGAGGAAACCTGGAAGAAATACTTACTAACGAAGAGGCCAGAGGATAAGATAGAAGATTACATGCGTAAAAGAGCTATCGCCAAATAAGAAGTGAGGAAAGCAAAACAGCAACAATGGGAAGAGTTTGAATGATGAGAAGAGTTTGGACAATGACTTCAACTTCAAGAAAGTTACTGACGAGATAAATATTTGTTCTGGAGAGCAATAAAGAGCATGAGAAAAACCAAAGCATGCCCAATTAGACAAATTAAGAACAGCAAAGGAGAAATATACTGAAGGAAGACAGTGAAATCATGGAGAAAGCATGTTCATCAATAGTCATAGTATAGTCATAATCCCTCCAAAACTTATGAAACAAGGAGAACAGGTCAATAACTGAATAGTATGTAGACTCCCAACATCGCCCCTCTTAGTTGTAGCCAGTAAAACTCATTAATCAGCCACGAGGTTTTGGATTTGATTTGATTTACCCACATCCACAACTATGGTGATTTCGGGGTCGTTGGTAGGATTTTTAAAGTTTTGCCGGATTGCCCTGTAAACAGCCAAGGGATCTTTAACGTGCACAGAGTGATCTGCACACAGGGACCTCCTTTTATCGTCCGTCTCCGATGGGAATAGATGTTGATCCACCTACCTGAGCCAGGAGGAGGGGGCAGGGGGGTAGATTTTGCTCTAAAAAACTTGAGAAAATTTTTCAACCGTTTGCGGGGCTTGAACCCACTACCTTTTGGTTTAGACGCGACATCCTGCCTCTGAACTACCGAGTCCCTCAGCCACGAGACGCACTTACCTGTCACTGTCATGGGTCAGCCGGATTCTCGGATAGATCTGGCTGATTGCTCCGTTGAGATTTTAATCATTTTCATCTCGCTCTAAGCTTCTCTCACAACAATTTTCCTCAGTCTGTGATTGTAGCATAGTATCAACGTCACACTTTTAAAATAGGTATAGTTTTTCGGTTATTTCTTTTCTTTTTCTCGTTCGTCATCAATATCTTATCTAATTGCTAAAAAAAAAAAAACCCAACTAGATCTCTATATGTCTACAACAAAGTTAACGAAAGCAATTTTATTTTAAAGATAAATTAATCATTTGACACCATTTTGCATAAAATTTTATATTGCGAACATAAACCATTACGGTGTTATAACGTGTTATCTCCACCCACTCTTTTTTTAAGACTGATTTAAGTACACAGAATGCGTTCATCTTGCTAAGCATTGAACTGACGTTACTCTACACATATAGGCCCCTATTATTCTTATGACAGTGCACTGAAGAAAAGCATTATAACTTGTACGTGTTCTACTGTTATTTCTAATTGCATTAAATGTCATCAAGCCCCATCAAGACACACAAACATTTATAAATCAATTAAATGACCTTCATATATTTTAATGATGAAACAACCCAAAAAGAAATTATCAGTCACTTTGACAACGAAAAGCTGAAAGGGGATGGGCTCCACCTACTTCATTTTCAAGGGTGCTTCAGGGCACACTAAATTTTCTGGCTATCTTATTCAGCCCCATCGAACAGGATATGACAGCATCGTATGTTTTTTCTAAATTGTTAGGATTGAAGCCTGTGCAATACATTTTATGCCAATACTTTTCCATTCAGTTAAAGGAAAATTAAGTGTATTATAAATAAATGAAAATGATAAAATGGTCGAATTTGGCAAATTTGTTAAAGGGTAAGTCTTACTTACATCAATTCACCACCCCTCTGGTAATGCGAAATAATAATAGATCTAGAGCGTTACAAACAGCTTGAGGAGAAGCTTAAAATAGCAACATTGCCAAAATATTAATATCAAGTGGCTTTGAAGAATTACGGTAAAATAAGTTTCCATGACATAAGATCACATGACTAGAATAAGGTCACAGCTTAAAAAATAGTAATAGGCCTACTACTCATTTGGTTCCATTTGAGCTTCAGAAATGTTAGATGAAACAAAGTTTGACCGATTCTGGGGTTGAAAATGAATGGCAGAAAGGATGACTATTACACATGACAGACACTTGTGACGACATTGCACACGTAAATGTGAAAATATTTCAAAAATAGGTTTGAGTGGTCGAATTTATGGTTGAATTGGTGTTAGTTGACTCTAGATCTACTTCTTCACGGCTTACTACTCTTTTCTTTTGTTTGAGGCCTTCTAACTAAATCTAGAATCTAGATAGATCATCGCTATAATAATACCTAATTATATTCAAATATTGGTGAATTTCTGGTAGATCTAAAAACGCGCAGAATATCGCTGCAACTGATTAAAATAAAGACTATTACTATTAGGTAGAGCAAACTATTAATGTTTTAAAGAAAATAGGTAGATCTATGTAATTCAATTACCCGTCTTGTTGATTCATTTTCGTTCCTACTGCAGATGCTGCCATTCTAAAGAAGAAAAAATGTTTACTCGGTCCTTGGTTGCTCTCTCTCGCTCCTCTATGAGTAGGTGGCGAAGTGGATACCGTTCCCGACAACCCGTCTCCCTATTATACTCCCGGATAAGCACTCGGTTGGTTCGTTCTAGGTCAAGGGGCAGATGACACAGCTTGGTTCAGGACCAGGTGAACTTACGGTCAGGGTGACCCAGGAGCAATTGCTTCGGCCAACTACTGGTGGTAGTAGTAGTAGTAGTAGTGGTAGTAGTTGTAGTAGTAGTAATAGTAGTAGTAGTAGTAGTAGTAGTAGTAGTAGTAGTAGTAGTAGTAGTAATAGTAGTAGTAGTAGTAGTAGTAGTAGTAGTAGTAGTAGTAGTAGTAGTAGTAGTAGTAGTAGTAGTAGTATAATTATTATTATTACTATTACTATTATTATTATTATTATTATTATTATTATTATTATTATTATTAGTATTATTATTAGTATTATTATTATTATTATTATTATTATTATTATTATTATTATTATTATTATTATTATTATTATTATAATAATTATTATTATAATTATAATAATTATTATTATTATTATTATTATTATTATTATTATTATTATTATTATTATTATTATTATTATTATTATTATTATTTATTTCTTCATCAGTTCCCATTCTATCTTCCGGTGTATGACTTCAGAGGCCTGAGATGATGTTTCTCCGGGATGCCCTTTCCTGCATTTTCTTTTTACTTCAAAAAAAGTTAAATTTCTACCCTTTAATGCCTCTTTTATGTCTTCTTCCCACTTTCTCCGAGGTCTGCGTTTTGGTCTTTTACTTTGGACTTAAGCACTGTATACAGATGTTTGTCATACGGTTTGTTATGAGGTTTGTCACAAGGTTTGTCCTAAGGTTTGTCACAAGGTTTGTCACAAGGTTTGTCACAAGGTTTGTCACAAGGTTTGTCACAAGGTTTGTCACAAGCTTTGTCACAAGGTTTGTCATTAGGTTTGTCACAAAGTTTGTCACAAGGTTTGTCACAAGGTTTGTCACAAGGTTTGTCACAAGGTTTGTCACAAGGTTTGTCATCTGGTTTGTCACAAGGTTTGTCATAAGGTTTGTCATAAGGTTTGTCACAAGGTTTGTCATAAGGTTTGTCACATGGTTTGTCACAAGGTTTGTCACACGGTTTGTCACTAGATTTGTCATCAGGTTTGTCACAAGGTTTCTTACAAGGCTTGTCATACGGTTTGTCATACGGTTTGTCACACGGCTTGTCACAAGGTTTGTCACAAGGTTCGTCACAAGGTTTGTCATCTGGTTTGTCACAAGGTTTGTCAAAAGGTTTGTCATAAGATTTGTCACAAGGTTTGTCATACGGTTTGTCACCAGGCTTGTCATACTGTTTGTCACAAGGTTTGTCATACACTTTGTCATAAAGTTTTTCCTACGGTTTGTCACAAGGCTTGTCATACGGTTTGTCACAAGGTTTGTCACACGGCTTGTCATACGGTTTGTCATACAGTTTGTCACATGGCTTGTCACACGGTTTGTCACAACATGTGTCATCAAGTTTGTCACAAGGTTTGTTACAAGGTTTGCCATGCGGTTTGTCACAATGTTTGTCATACGGTTTGTCATAAGGTTTTGTCACAATGTTTGTCATTAGGTTTGTCATAAAGTTTGTCATAAGGTTTGTCACAAGGTTTGTCAAAAAGGTTTGTCATACGGTTTGTTATGAGGTTTGTCACAAGGTTTGTCCTAAGGTTTGTCATAAGGTTTGTCACAAGGTTTGTCACAAGGTTTGTCCTAAGGTTTGTCACAAGGTTTGTCACAAGGTTTGTCACAAGGTTTGTCCTAAGGTTTGTCACAAGGTTTGTCCTAAGGTTTGTCACAAGGTTTGTCACAAGGTTTGTCCTAAGGTTTGTCACAAGGTTTGTCACAAGGTTTGTCACAAGGTTTGTCACAAGGGTTTGTCATTAGGTTTGTCACAAGATTTGTCACAAGGTTTGTCACAAGGCTTGTCACAAGGTTTGTCACAAGGTTTGTCACAAGGTTTGTCACAAGGTTTGTCACAAGGTTTGTCCCAAGGTTTGTCATAAGGTTTGTCATATGGTTTGTCATATGGTTTGTCATACGGTTTGTCATACGGTTTGTCATACGGTTTCTCAAAGTTTTGTCATACGGTTTCTCACAAGTTTTGTCATACGGTTTGTCATAAGGTTTGTCACAAAGTTTGTTCTATGGCTTGTCACAAGGTTTGTCATAATGTTTGTCATAAGGTTTGTTATAGGGTTTGTTAAACGGTTTGTCACAAGGTTTGTCACAAGGTTTTTCACAAGGTTTGCCACAACGTTTGTCACAAAGTTTGTCACAAGGTTTGTTACAAGGTTTGTCACACGGTTTGTCACAAAGTTTGTCACAAGGTTTGTGATAAGGTTTGTGACAAGGTTTGTCATACGGTTTGTCACACGGCTTGTCACAAAGTTTGTTACAAGGTTTTTCGCAGGGTTTGTTATAATGTTTGTCACACACAAGCTAAGTCATACGGTTTGTCACAAGGTTTGTCATACGCTTTGTAACACGGCTTGCCACAAGGATTGTCACAAAGTTTGTCACAAGGTTTGTCACAAGGTTTGTTATACGGTTTGTCACAAGGTTTGTCACAAGGTTCGTCACAAGGTTTGTCGTAAGGTTTGTCACAAGGTTTGTCACAAGGTTTGTCATATGGTTTGTCACAAGGTTTGTCTCAAGGTTTGTCATAAGTTTCGTCACAAAATTTGTCATACGGTTTGTCAAACTTTTTTGTCACAAGGTTTGTCACAAGGTTTGTTACAAGGTTTGTCACATGGTTTGTCACAAAGGTTGTCAGAAGGTTTGTCATACACTTTGTCACTAGGTTTGTCATACGGTTTGTCATACGGTTTGTCACAAGGTTTGTCACGGCTTGTCACAAGGTTTGTCACAAGGTTTGTCACAAGGTTTGTCATACGGTTTGTCATACGGTTTATCACGGCTTGTCACAAGGTTTGTTACAAGGTTTGTCACAAGGTTTGTCCCCAGGTTTGTCACAAGGTTGTCATACGGTTTGTCCCACAGCTTGTCACAAGGTTTGTCACAAGGATTGTGACAAATTTTGTCACAAGGGTTGTCACAAGGTTTGTCACAAGGTTTGTCATAATGATTTTCACAAGGTTTGTGACAAGGTTTATCACAAGTTATGTCACAAGGTTTGTCACAAAGTTTGTCATAGGGTTTGTCACAAGGCTTGTCATAAGGTTTGTCACAAGGTTTGTCACAAGGCTTGTCATACGATTCGTCACAAGGTTTGTCTCAAGGTTTGTCATAAGGTTTGTCACAAGGTTTGTCATACGGTTTGTCACAAAGGTTTGTCATAAGGTTTGTCACAAGGTTGGTCATAAGGTTTGTCACAAGGTTTGTCACAAGTTTTGTCAGAAGGTTTGTCACAAGGTTTGTCACAGGGTTGGTCACAAGGTTTGTCACAAGGTTTGTCGCAAGGTTTGTCACAAGGCTTGTCATACGGTTTGTCACAAGGTTTGTGACAAGGTTTGACACAAGGTTTGTCACAAGGTTTGTCATATGGCTTGTCACAAGGTTTGTCACAAGGTTTTTCACAAGGTTTTTCATAAGGTTTGTCACTAGGTTTGTCACAAGGTTTGTCACAAATTTGTCAAAAGAATTATCTCAATTATTTGCCAGAAGGTTTGTCTCAATTATTTGTCACAAGGTTTGTCACTAATGTCACAAGCTTTGTCAGAAGGTTTATCTCAATTATTTGTCACACGGTTTGTCACACGGCTTGTCATAAGGATTGTCACAAGGTTTGTCTCAATTATTTTTCACACAGTTTGTCTCAATTATGTGTCACAAGGTTTGTCACACGGTTTGTCACATGGTTTGTCACAATGTTTGTCACACAGTTTGTTTCAATTATTTGTTACACTGTTTGTCACACGGTTTGACTCAATTACTTGTCACACTTGGTTTCACACAGTTTGTCTCACTTATTTGTCACAGGGTTTGTCACAGGATTTTTCACACGGTTTGCCAATTAATTGTCTCAATTAATTGTCCCACCGTTTGTTTCAATTATTTGTCACATGGTTTGTCACACGGTTTGTCTCAATTATTTGTCACACGGTTTGTCTCAATTATTTATCACAAGGTTTGTCTCAATTTTTTTGCCACACGGTTTGTTACACGGTTTGTCTCAATTACTTGTCACAAGGTTTGTCCCAATTATTTGTCACAAGGTTTGTCCCAATTATTTGTCACAAGGTTTGTCTCAATTATTTGTCCCAAGGTTTGTCTCAATTATTTGTCACAAGGTTTGTCTCTATTATTTGTCACACGGTTTGTTACACGGTTTGTCTCAATTATGTGTCACAAGGTTTGTCTCCAATATTTGCCACAATGTTTGTCTCAATTATTTGTCACATGGTTTTTCACACGGTTTGTTTCAATAATTTGTCACAAGGTTTGTTTCAATTATTTGTCACAAGGTTTGTTTCAATAATTTGTCACAAGGTTTGTTTCAATTATTTGTCACAAGGTTTGTCTCAATTATTTGTCACAAGGTTTGTTTCAATTTTTTTGCCACATGGTTTGTCACAAGATTTGTCTCGATTATTTGTCACAAGGTTTGTCTCAATTATTTGTCACACGGTTTGTCTCTATTATTTGTCACACGGTTTGTCACACGGTGTGTCTCAATTATTTGTCACAAGGTTTGTCTCAATTATTTGTCACAATGTTTGTCTCAATTATTTGTCACATGGTTTTTCACACGGTTTGTCTCAATTATTTGTCACACGGTTTGTCTCAATTATTTGTCACAAGGTTTGTCTCAATTATTTGTCACAAGGTTTGTGTCAATTATTTGTCACAAGGTTTGTCTCTATTATTTGTCACAAGGTTTGTCTCTATTATTTGTCACAAGGTTTGTCTCTATTATTTGTCACATGGTTTATCACACGGTTTGTCTCAATTATTTGTCACAAGGTTTGTCTCAATTATTTGTCACACAGCTTGTTACAAGGTTTGTCACAGGGTTGAAATTGATATTTGTATTTTTTCTTTCAAGGCCCGTAAGGCCTGTAGAGCCGGAGCTTATTTCGGTTTGCGTGAATTGGAACATGTGACGATAATCACCTTCTGGCCAGGACACTGGTCTGACGTAGTTTTTTTACTCCCAAACTAGTGCTTGTACCCATTTGCACCTGGGTAGAGGGGGAGAATGTTGATTAAGTCTCTTTCCAAAAGAACTCAAAGGCGGACCTGGAGAGTAGCACAATAAACGGTATTGTATTCTGCCATTTTGGTTTTTGTTGACAATTCTTACTTACCTACAAAAGCTTTTCCTAGATTGTAATATATTGCACTTGTCTTTTTGATTCACTGGCTGATTTCTTCTCTTAGTTTTCCCTCTGAGTAATTGTAGCTTTGAACTTGTTCTAAATTCTCCCTGCCCAAATTAAGATTGTGTGTTTTAGCTTCCTAGTTACTAGCATTATTTTTGGTTTTCTTTTGCATTTACTCCTTTCCTCTTTTATTTAATTCATTATTCATCATGTTCATATTCAACTGAAGGCCACTTTCTGATTTTCCAAACAGAACTAAATCATCGGCAAATGAAGGCATTGACACATTTATTGGTTTGAGCTTCCACATACCTACATTCAGTTTCTTTATTTTTGAGGATGCCTTGGCGACTGAATTCATAAATGTGATAAACAAAAGAGGACTTGGGATACAACCCTGTCTTACTCCTATATCCTCATCAAATTCCTCAGATATGTTTCCAGCTACTCTCACTGCACATGTTGGTTTATTGTAAAACGTTTCAATGGCTTCTATGAGATTTTGCTCTACATTGTGTTCTTTAAGAAATGCCATAGTTCGTGTCTCCTCACAGTATCCAATGCCTTTTCAAAATCAATAAAACACAGGTACACGTCAATGTTTCTCTCAATGAATTTTTATACTATTTGTCTAATTGTAAATATGTGGTCTTGAACACTTTTTCCTGGTTTAAATCCACTCTGATGTTTTCAATCTGATCCTCTACTCTTTTCCTTAGTCCCATTTCCAGAATCTTGACATTCACTTTTCCTGATATGCTAATTAGTGATATCCCTCTATAGTTATGTCTATGATTGTAAATCTTTATTTTTGCACAAGAAGCCCATTTCGGTTTCGATTCTTAAGTCACCAGCTGATTTTCCAAACAGAACTAAATCATCGGTAAATGAAAGCATTGATACATTTACTGGTTTGAGCTTCCACATACCTACATTCATTTTCTTCCTTTTAGAGGATGCCTTTGCGACTGAATTCATAAATGTGATAAACAAAAAAGGATATGTTTCCAGCTACTCCCATTGCACATGTTGGTTTATTGTAAAAACTTTTAATGGCTTCTATTAAATTTTGTTCTACATTGTGTTCTTTTAAGGAATGCCATAGTTCGTCCATCCTCACAGTGTCTAATGCTTTTTCTAAGTCTATAAAACACAGATGCAAGTCAATGTTTCTCTCAAGGAATTTTTCTATTATTTGTCTAGTTGTAAATATGTGGTCTTGTACACTTTTTTACTGGTCTAAATCCACTCCGATGCTCTTCAATCTGATCCTCTACTCTTTTCCTTAGTCTCATTTCCAGTATACTGGCATGTACTTTTCCTGGAACGCTAAGTAGTGATATCCCTCTATAGTTTGAGCATTCCGTAGTTGATCCTTTCTTATGTATTGGTACAACCGTTCCCTTTTTCCAGTCGTCTGGCACCTGTTTGGACTTCCATGTTTGTTGGCATATTGCATGTAATAGTTTGTCTGCCTCTCTCTCTTGTTTTTAATCATTTCTGGATAAACATGATCCGCGCCCGGGGCTTTTCCTAATTTCACTTTTCTTATAGCTGTTTGCATTTCTTCCATTGATATATCTACATCTTCAGCTGTTTCCTCTGGATTACTTGATACTCTTACTAATTGATCTTTACTCCTTGTTTCATACGTTCTGGAAGAATTATGTAATTGGTGAAAATACTTTCTCCATGTTTCCACGATTTCGCTGTTTTCTTTCATTATTCCTCCTTTGGCATTCTTAATTTGTCGTATTGTGCATGCTTTGGTCTTTCCCATGCTCTTCATTGACCCCCAGAACAGCTTTTGATTTCCGTCATAGCTTTCTTGGATTCTTTGTCCAAACTCTTCCGATTGTTCCTGTTTTGCTTTCCTCACTTCCTCTTTGGTGATAGTCCTTTTATTCACGCAATCTATCCTATCTTCTGGTCTCTTTGTTTGCAAGTATTTCTTCCAGGCATCCTTCTTTTCTTTGATCTTAGTCTTGACATTCTCATTCCACCATGCTGTTCTTTTCCTATCTTTAGTACAACTGAGGAGTGTTTCTTTATACATCTGCCACTTTTCTTCTATTGTGCTATAATTAGTATAATTCAGATCCATCTGTCGTTCATTGGTACATCTTTTTATCCTAGATTGGTATACCTCTTTTATTTAGTTCCTCTATTTTGAGTTTAGCTTTCTTCTCTTTCCTTTTCTGTTTGTTTTCCTCAATCAGTAATCTCATTTTAGCAATCACTAAGTGATGATCACTAAATATTTCTGCTCCTCTGTTTACTCTTGCACCCAATGTACTGTAAAAAGGGAGCTGCTAACTATCATGTAGTCTATCATTGACTTTTCACACCTGTCTTCATTTACTCTTGTATATTTGTGAATATCTTTATGAGGAAAAAAGGTGTTGGCTATTTTCAAGTTATTCTTTAGGCAAAAATCTATTAGTCTCTCTCCATTTGGAGACGTAGTTGTCTCTCCTTCTTTACCTATTACTCCTCCTGATGTTTCCATAATGTTGCCTACTCTGCGTTTAAATCTCCTAAAAGCATTAGTTCCTGTTTGGATTTAAGATTCTCTGCAGCTATTTGTAAATCGTTTTCAAAGATATTTTTTTCTTCTTTAGTTGCGTCTTCGTTTGGTCCATAAGATATTAATAATTTAATTTCTCGTCCTTTTGATTTAATATTTACCTTCAATAGCCGTGGGCTTACAAATTTCCAACTTTCAGTAGCTTTTCATTCCTTTTATGCACTAGGAGGCCTACTCCTGCTCTAGCTCTATCTTTGACATCTATTCCTGAGAAAATTGAAATATGTCTCAGTCCTACATTTTCTATTCCTTGTCCTTTTTTCTTTGTTTCTGTAATGGCCAAAATGTCTACTTTGAATTTTTCCATTTCTTCAACTAATTCAAACTCTTTTCCATTTATTGTCCTAACGTTCCATGTTCCAAAAATCACAGTCCGTGTTCGTTTCCAAGTTCGTCTTCCAAAAGATCAAGCCGGTTATATTATTTTTACTTCTCTGAATCAGGTTGTTTTGGATAAGCAGGGGATTAGCCCACTGTACCCTAGGTAGATGGTGGGGCTGCCATCTTGAGGCCCCTACCAGGCCTTGTTATTTTCTGTCAGGGTTAACCCCCTTAGCCTTTAGTCATTTAAGACCAACATACAAGACAACAGGTTGTTATTTTTTGTCAGGGTTAACTCCCTTAATCTTTGGTCAGTCAAGACCGGCCTGCAAGGCAGCAGGAGACTCATGGAGGGCGAGATCATCTACTCCCTGTACAGGTGCTTACCTGTCCACTGCCCGGTTTTTTATTGACACTATTCTTAAATGCAACAAATTGAAGTTGGACTTACAAAAACATGCAGTTTCATCATGTCAAATTTCTGAGCTTTACGCGAAAAACAAATTTCCTTTAAGAAAAAAAGTGATTACGAGTCCCTACTGTATAGATAGGTCAAGGGCTAAAAATGTTTGATAGGTCCAATGACGAAAGTATAGGGTTTCTCCTGGATTTAGGGTTTTCTTTATCATATCAATGTTGTCTTGTCACGAATATTCTAAATATTTGTGTCAATCCCTATTGGAACTCTTAACTAAGACTATTCATGAACCCCTATCGGAACTATGATCTGGGACTATTTGTGTCAACCCTTATTGGAACTCTGTACTCTGGGACTATTTGTGTCAACTCCTATTGTCTGTACTCTAGGATTATTTGTGTAAACTCCTATATGAACTCTGAATATTTGTGTCACTCCTATTGGAACTCGTAACTCTAGGACTATTTGTGTCAATCCTATTGGAACTCTGTACTCTAGAACTATTTGTGTCAACTCTATTGGAACTCTGTACTATAACACTATTTGACAACACCTATTGGAACTCTGTATTCTAGGATTATTTGTGTAAACTCCTAATGAACTCTGTACTCTAGGACTATTTGTGTCAACTCTGTATTCTAGAACTGTTTGTGTGAACTATTGTAACTCTGGGACTATTTGTGTCAACCCTATTGGAACTCTCTGGGACTACTCTAGGGACTATTTGTGTCAATTCCTATTGGAACTCTATCTGTACTCTGGGACTATTTGTGTCAACTTCTATTGGGACTATTTGTGTCAACCCCTATTGGAACTCTGTACTAGGACTGTGTCAACCCCTATTGAACTCTGTACTTTGTGTCAACTCTATAACTTGTACTCTAGAACTATTTGTGTCTCCTATTGGAACTCTGTACTCTAGGACTATTTGTGTCAACTCCTATTGGAACTTTGTAATCTAGGACTATTTGTGTCAACTCCTATTGGAACTCTTACTCTAGGACTATTTGTGTCAACTCCTATTGGAACTTTGTAATCTAGGACGATTGTGTCAACTCCTATTGGGATTATTTGGAACTGTACTAACTATTTGTGTCAACTCCTATTGGAACTCTGTATTATTTGTGTCAACTCTAGGATTATTTGTGTCAACTCCTATTGGAACTCTGTATTCTAGGATTATTTGTGTCAACTATATGGTACTTAGAACTTTTGTGTCAACTCCTATTGGAACTCTGTACTAGGACTATTTGTGTCAACTTCTATTGAACTTATTAGGACTATTTGTGTCAACTCCTATTGGAACTCTGTATTCTCTAGGATTTTGTGTGAACCCTGTAACTCTGTACTCTAACTATTTGTGTCAACTTCTATTGGAACTCTGTACTCTAGGACTGTTTGTGTCAACTTCTATTGTAACTCTGTACTCTAGGACTATTTGTGTCAACTTCTATTGTAGGACTATTTGTGTCAACCCCTATTGGAACTCTGTACTCTAGGACTCTTCTATTGGAACTCTGTACTCTAGAACTATTTGTGTCATTTTGTAACTCTGTAAGTGTCAACTTATTGGAACTCTGTACTCTAGGATTATTTGTGTCAACTTCTATTGGAACTCTGTACTCTAGGACTATTTGGACTCCTATTGGAACTCTGTACTCTAGGACTATTTGTCAACTATTTGTGTCCTATTGGAACTCTATACTCTAAGACTATTTGTGACAACTATTTGTGTCAACTCTATTGGAACTCTGTACTCTAGGATTATTTGTGTCAACTTATTGGAACTCTGTATATGAACTTTGTAACTCTGTACAGAACTATTTGTGTCAACTCCTATTGAACTTTGGAACTTTTGTACACTAGAACTCGTACTATTTTTATGTCAACCCCTATTATAACTCTGTATATGAAACTTTGTAACTCTGTACTGTAGGACTATTTGTGTCAACCCTATTGGAACTCTGGAATAAGACTATTTGTACTCTATTGAACTCTGTATTCTATTTGTGTCAACCTCTATATGAACTTTGTACTCCAGAACTATTTATGTCAATTTTGTATTTTTGTGTCAACCTCTATGAACTTTGTACTATGAACTTTGTACTCTAGAATTATTTGTATCAACCCCTATATGAACTTTGTACTCTAGAACTATTTGTGTCAACCCCTATTGGAACTATTGTTTGTCACTCTAGAACTATTTGCATGAACCCTTATTGGAACTTATAACTCTAGGACTATTTGTGTTAACCCCTATTGGAACTTTGTACTTTAGGACTATTTGTGTCAACCTCTATTGGAACTCTGTGTACTAATTGGATTAAATCAATTTTTGAATTGGAGAAATATTGTTTGCCTGCGATTGAAGACATTAAAAACTGGTACTAGATTTAATTCAACGAGTTCAGGTCATTGCAATAAAAGTCTGCGTAGCCTCAGAACCAAGTACTGATTCGATATAATAATCGTATTTGTTATCACCCGTACCTAATATGGTGGTTTCTGAGTTAAGCCTAGTCAAATTTCAAGAGACTCAACTTTATTGTAATTAGGAATCTGTCTACGGACACGCTTGTTGTATATAATATTAGTGAGATCAGCCTGAAAAAGGAGGTGGGAGACATAAAGAAACTAACATTCAAAATGCCTTTGACAATATCATATCTCTAAAGAGAAGGGAATTTCAAGTGAGAATGTTTCTTATAAGGAAGTGTCTAGCGGGACCCCAAACGGGGTCTACCTAGCCAACGAGGCTGGGAAGACCCCAGAAATATTCTGCTATTTGCGCATGCGTGACTTTGCGTTGTTTCCACCTCCTTCCCTCGACTGACAGAAAATGGCGGAGCCGATTCTGTCAGTGGGAGATTATTTCGAAGATTTTTTATGCCTTCAAAACTGTTGTTAACAAGAGGGTGGAGCAGCTGAACAAAAAGCTAGTAGTTGGAAATTCTAGCCACACATTGGAGGAAAGGAACAAGACTTTAAAAGGAAGTTTTAGGTTTAAACCGGAGTTGGTCTACACTACTGTCACATTTCGTTGTGTACACAAGGGGATCGTCGTAAGTAGATCTAGACTTCACCGGGATTCCTTCCGGATAACTCATACTAGTAAAGGGGCCTCATCAAACTTTTGGGAAATTGTTCCTCCCCTAGCCCCCCCCCCCTATTACTATTTACTTTTTTGTCACGTATCGATCAAAAACTATTGATCTACAATGTTTTTTTTTTGTTTAGAGCTCCATTCTTAGGACACTAAAAACACACACAAAACAAAACAAATATATAGATGCCGTGCCGTTAAAACAGTATACTCTGGAGGGGGTTTCAGGGGGGGGGGGGTTGCTCACTGACGTAAGATTGACGGTTGCGTAATGACATAAAAACAACAACAAAATAGTGAGTTCCAGGGGGTTCCAAGCCCCTGTTATCTCAAAAACTTCATTTGCGACGGTTGTTAGTGTCAAATTCGTTCTCAGAACACTAAGTCCCCTTAAAAAAAACACATTTTTAGATGGCCAATTTCGAATATGGAGCTCTATTATAAAATGACTCCTTCCCATTCCTGTTTATGTTTTTTGTAGGGTCTCCTAGCCTAACTTCTAGGTGGACCCCATTTTTATGACCTCCGAACATGGCCTCTTCCATTATAAAATGACTCCTTCCCATTCCTGTTTATGTTTTTTGTAGGGTCTCCCTAGCCTAACTGTCTAGGTGGACCCCATTTGGGGTCTCCCTAGCCTCTTCCTTTTATAAAAATGGAATCATACAAATGATAAGAGAAACTTGAATGAGGCATCAGTGTCGTTATCATGACCCTATCAACTTTTTCTGCAACTTTGAGACGACCCTAGTTAATTCTGGATTGTTTCAATACGACAAATGACGGCGGAAGTCATGCAATAAACAAATCTTTACTCATGAATCAACTTAAGTGTGACACATTCTTGGTATACAAAATTATTATGACATCATATAAGCAAATATTTGAAATGCCGTTGCAACAAATAACATATCTCTAAATACATGTATGAGAAATTCAATATCAATTCAATTCAATTCAATTAAGTCAATCATCTTTATTGATCCTTCACAATTTCCGTTTGAAAAATCAAAGAATATATCAATGCATTTAAAATAAAAACAAATTTAACTTAAGTTAATCATTGAATGTTTAGATTTTAAGAGAAGTATACAAATATTCAAAGGTGGGTAAATAGATAGTGCGGTGAAACAATAGACATAAAAATTTTTTATTTTTTTTTAAGGTATGGTCAAACTTTCGTATGGCACATTGGCACTTGCGATTAAAATGAGTTGATTATCTTGATATCTTGCATATTATAAAAGAATAATTTAACCATAAACTGGGAAGTAGAAAATGAATGTAAACCTTGGATATTAATACTTTTACTTTTAACTCACTCACTGCCGGACACTTTCGGTTCAGATGACCGAGAAATGCCTGGCATTTTGAAACATAATCTTTAAAAGTCTCTGTAATCATACTATTTAAAGTAGATATGTAATGCAAATAGCATTCTCCTCAGAGAAAAAATGATACTCCAGATGATGTCAGTAGTTTCTACACGTGAAGTTTCATTTCGTTTTTTTCTTCAAAAGTAAAAAAGTAACGAAATGCGAAAAGCAAGAAATTCTTCCAAGTGGACCAAGACATATTCCATAAACTATTTCAGTATAAGATTTAGACTTAGGCATATACCTAGTGATTGGCTTCTTTTCTAAATGTTTAAGCATCATAAAGATTTTTCTGTAACGAAGATCACCCCCCCCCCCCCCAACTCACCGCCACTCTTCCTTAAAAAGAAAGACAACAATAGAAGATGACAACGACAAACTAAACCTATTTGTTAACAAGAACCCCCCTTCCACACATTTTTCATGGCACAAAAATTAAAAACGAACCCAACACAAACGTCAGCACAAAAGGAAATATAAATCTGGGAAAATGTGCCATCACTCAACCCTTTCCTGCTTACTGAGACACAATCCTATAGCGCCTAATGCGTCCTTTGCTTACTCTTATTCTCTGTACTTCCTTATCAACAAGATGTCGCAGCATGTGAGACTTGAATCTCATTATCTGCGAAACTTTCGGCTCCTCTGTGAATCCCCCCCCATAACTTTATGTACTACCGGCGATAGTTAACAAACCTACCTATTCACGAAAGTTAGTGACAATTAAAAGATCATCAAAGTTCTATAAAAGTAGATAGTTTCTGAAAGTTTATTTTGTTCTTTTTTCATGATTTGTTTTCATTGGAATTGAAAGATTCTGTAGTCTTTAAAATTTATTTCAGCTGTGACATATACACTTTTCATTAGAGTAGCGGCCTTTTGCTTAGGCACACAGACTGAATAGGAGGTGAGGGCTTAGGCACACATATTAGAATTGTGGAGGACCCTTAGGCACGAAAGGGTTAATCTTAATCTATACATATTCAACATGTTTAGAGTTACAATAACAACAATAATATCTTCAAGAATAACAAAATCAACACTAAGAGACTGAATAATCAACGGCAGATTAGTTCAGTTCTAGCTTTTCAACGATGGTGGAAATAAGCTTTTCTAGGTCCTTGCTCCTTTTATTAGCTGTCTCCAAAACTTCCTCGTGATTGGCTGTCGTAACGGCATCGTACTCCGCGATGACCATGTTCGTGATGAGCGACATTCCCAGAACTTTGATGCCACAGTGTGAGGCGGTGAGAACCTCTGGTACAGTACTCATGCCTGGGAAAATTGAGTAGATAGAAACATTGAAAAGAAAAGAAAAGGGAAGTTTGATTCATTGATATTTACCCATGTCCACCTCAAACGGTGATCTCACAGTGCAATAAGATAAAAGGGAAGTGGGAGTGTGAAAGAAAAGAAGTAGGACATACCACGAAAGGAGAAGACAGAGAACGAAAACCTTTTTTTCTTCTCTCTTTCTCACTCCTCCATTGAAAGGGCAGACAATTCATCCCCTTACACCAGTGCTTCTCAAACTATCTGATGTGGTGAACCACTAGTTTTCTCTCTCCGACGCGCCAGGGCGCGGTAAGCGAGACAAGACAATCCAGCCAATCCAACTAATATCCAACCAATCCAACCAATACCCAGCCAATCCAACCAATACCCAGCCAATCCAACCAATACCCAGCTAATCCAACCAATACCCAGCCAATCCAACCAATACCCAGCCAATCCAACCAATACCCAGCCAATCCAACCAATACCCAGCCAATCCAACCAATATCCAGTCAATCCAACCAATACCCAGCCAATCCAACCAAATACCCAGCCAATCCCACCAATCATCCAGTCAATCCAACCAATATCCAGCCAATCCAACCAATATCCAGTCAATCCAATCCAATATCCAATCAATCCAACCAATATCCAGTCAATCCAACCAATATCCAGTCAATCCAACCAATATCAAGCCAATCCAACCAATATCCAAGCCAATCCAACCAATATCCAGCTAATCCAACCAATATCCAGTCAATCCAACTAATAATCCCCAGCCAATCCAATACCAATATCCAGCCAATCCAACCAATAACCAGTCAATTCAACCAATATCCAGCCAATCCAACCAATATCCAGCCAATCCAACCAATGTGCAGCCAATCCAACCAATCCACTATATGGAGACACGGTAGTCCAGAGGCAAGGCGTCGGCCTCTAAACCAAAAGGTAGTGGGTTCGATCCTCGCCAATGGTTGGAAAATTTTCTGATTTTTTTCGAGCACATTAAATCTACTATTGATTCTGCAACAACTCGTTCGACAAACAAGTTGAAGCTGATGCCTTGATATAAGAGAAGGGACATAAATAATGTCTCAATATATATAATATAAGAAAGTTATTTATAATTTATGCCCATGAATACCCAGCTATCGGTAGAAAAAAGATCTTTGTCAGAATGTCAACATGAAGCGCCCAACAGGCAGCTGTATTGCATCCCCAGGGAGTTGAGAAAGACTTTGAATGAAATGGCCTACAAGGGGATAAATGGTATACAGCTGGTGAGCTTGCATTTGTGTGGGGATACAGATGATAAATCCATCTTTATATTTTTTAATGGATAATAAGGAATAAATCAAGACCACAAAAACATGTTGATATGAGCATACACATAAAGAAAACATAAATGCTAACATATATATATATATATATATATATATATATATATATATATATATACCTGTAGCGTCTATTTCGAGTAATTTTAAGAACCGCATGTCGGTGACGGTCTCATAGTTGGGACCAACCATCATGCTGTAGACACCCTCTTTAAGAAAGATCCATAACCGAGCTCTTCAGCCGTTTTCTTTGCCAGCTGACGCAGATCGACGTTATAGGCATGATTCATTGGTGGAAATCTGGGACCAAATCTAGAAAACAGAAACAAATATATAAAAGACATTCACCTGATATATGTGTATGTATCCAATGGGGCGTTTAGAGTGTGAAATTGTCTACCCTTGTTTTAGAAACAGATAGGTGGTAACTCTTTTGCGTAGAGCCTGAATCCCTTAGTATATTATAGTCAAATACAAGGACAGTGAGCACCTATACTATTGCTATTACAAAAAGCAGTATAACTACTACCACCATTTCTAGTCTTGTTAATATTTTTTTTTTTTTTCTCATAATGTAAATAAGAATGCTAATATTTGTGGGGATGATTATTTTAATAATAAGAGAAGAAGGCTAAGGAGTAGGATGACCACCAGTAATGATAATAACAATATCTAGAAATATTAAAGTAGTAGTACAGAACATTCTACGTTTTCCTATTTTTATAACATATTGACTTGTGCTAAACAAGATTAATATGTTATCTATTTTCTTTGTTTGCACTGAGTTACATTGATGCACAGTCTCACATTCTATGAGAAAATATCACGTTTAGGATTTTGCATTGAGGAAATGTGGCGACACAATAGAGTTACCACGGCCAATCTCGTGAGGTCTAATCTGGAATAACTGAAATGAGCTAAACGTCTATGTAATTTTACATTTTGATACACATTCATAATGTAATTTAGTGTAAACGTTAAATCTATTTTCAATTCTTAATTTCTTTAACAAATTATTAAATGTCTCAACCCTACCATTACATTACAAGTGAAATTTATTCTATTTTTTTTACGTGTCATTTTTTTTCAACTTGTTGGTTGGTCAGAAGAACATCTTCACTCAGATCTAGAACCTAATATAAATTGAGCTAGACACCTGACGATAAAATGTATTTTATTTTGAGGAGATATAAAAATCTCAATTATTAATTAGATTATATGGCAACATACGATAGTCCGACATGAGCAATCTGTAAAACAGGTAAATTTAGGATAAAAAGATTTCCCCTGAGTTTTTCAGTTTGAAAAGGAACTGAGAATTCAAGCGCTTAAGAATACATATAATGTAAATCTAGCATTCACTCTCCTAGCTTTCACAAGAATAAGTCGCTGAAATGACACACATTGACATAGGATGTTGAAGTCTGCTATAATGGGAATTATATCCCAAACAATTTTATGTTGTATATCTAAATAACCGGAGTCTTTCAGTGGACAGGTAAGCACCTGTATAACAGGAACTAGATGATCCGCCCTCCACAGAGTCTCCTGCTGCACAGTTTAACAGGAACTTTTGGTTTCCAGTTGACCAAAGGCTTTAAGGGAGTTAACCATGACCATTGAATCTTTATCCACAACCTGCTGCCTTGCAGGCTGGTCTTGAATGACTAAAGGCTAAGGGAGTTAACCCTGACAGAAAATAACAAGGCCTGGTAGGGGTCCTCAAGGTGGCAGCCCCACCATCTACCTAGGGTACAGTGGGCTAATCCCCTGCTTATCCAAAACAATCTGATTCAGAGAAGTAAAAGAAATATAACCAGCTTGATCTTTGGAAGACGACCTTGAAACGAACACGGACTGTGGAACATGGAACGTTAGGGCAATAAATGGAAAAGATAGCCTCCTAGTGCATACAAGGAATGAAAAGCTACTACAAAGTTGGAAATGTATAAGCCCACGGCTTTTAAGAACTAAATATTAAACCAAAGGACGAAAATTAAATTATTAATAGCTTATAGACCAAACAAGAAGACGCAACTAACGAAGAAGAAAATATCTTCCAAAAATGATTTTACACATAGCTGCAGAGAATCTTAAATCAAAACAGGAACTAATGCTTTTAGGAGATTTAAACGCTAGAGTAGGCAACAATGTAGAAACGCCAGGAGGAGTACCGTAATAGGTAAAGAAGGAGAGACAACAACTTTTCCAAATGGAGAGAAATTCATAGATTTTTGCCTAAAGAATAACATGAAAATAGCCAACACCTTTTTTCCTCATAAAGATATCCCCAAATATACAAGACTAAATGAAGACATGTGTGAAAAGTCAATGATAGACTACATAATAGTTAGTAGCTCCCTTTTTTTTGACAGTACATTGGATACAAGAGTAAACAGAGGAGCAGAAATATTTAGTGATCATCACTTAGTGTTTGCCAAAATGAGGTTATTGACTGAAGAAAACAAACAGAAAGGAAGAGAAGAAAGCTACTAAACTCAAAATAGAGGAACTAAAGAAACCAGTAGTAAAACAGGTACCAATCTAGGATAAAAAAGATTAAAAGTAACCCCTGAGTTTTTCACATGTTTAAAAGGAACTCCTGAGTCTTTCACATGTTTAAAAGGAACTCCTGAGTCTTTTTACATGTTTAAAAGTAACCCCTGAGTCTTTCACATGTTTAAAAGAAATCCACGTCTTTCACATAGAACCCTGAGTCTTTAACATAGAACCCCTGTCTTTCACAGTTTAACAGGAACCTTTTTAGTCTTTCGCAGTTTAATGGGAACTTTTTTAGTCTTTCACAGCTTGACAGGAACTTTTGAATCTTTCACAGTTTAACAGGAACTTTTTGAGTCTTTCATATTTATAACAGGAACTTTTGAGTCTTTCACATTTATAACAGGAACTTTTTAAGTCTTTCACATTTATAACAGGAACTTTTGAGTCTTTCACATTTATAACAGGAACTTTTAAGTCTTTCACATTTATAACAGGAACTTTTGAGTCTTTCACATTTATAACAGGAACTTTTGAGTCTTTCACATTTATAACTTTCACATTTATAACAGGAACTTTTAAGTCTTTTTATAACACAATTTATAACAGTGAACTTTTGAGTCTTTCACATTTATAACAGGAACTTTTTGAGTCTTTCACAGTTTATAAATCAGAAAGTTTTTAATCTTTCACATTTATAACAGGAACTTTTGAGTCTTTCACAGTTTAACAGAAAGTTTTTAATCTTTCACATTTATAACAGTTTAACAGTTTGACAAAAGTTTTTAATCTCACATTTATAACAGGAACTTTTGTCTTTCACAGTTTAACTGGTGAATTTTTGAGTCTTTCACATTTATAACAGGAACTTTTTGAGTCTTTCACAGTTTAACAGAAAGTTTTTAATCTTTCACATTCTTAACAGGGACCGGGACCATTGAATCTTTTTCCAGCGGGACAGCTGTTTGCATTTGTTCTTAGCTTCAAATAACATAAAAATTCAGACGAATATTGGATTACCCAAGCTAGCATTCTAACGAACCCCGGAGATTCTCTTCTGAGGTAAGCATTGCACATCAAGACCACCTAAGCCTAAAGCCTGTAAGAATAGTGTCCTCTCCCAACCCTAATGTGGATGTCAGGTCTTTTTCCTGACCTTGTGTCATTGGGTCCAACAAGGGGTTCGTCCCGCCAAACCCTGCCACCTTATGATTGAAGTGGTCTTTGATGAGCATGACGTCTCCAACTTTGAAGCTTCTGTTGACCCCTCCTGGCCAGGCGTTGGTCAAAAACAAAGTAGTCACTCCAATCAGCTTCATGGTGCGAACTGGTAAAGCTGTCTGCATGCGTGAGTAGAATGAAAACGACAGAGGAATATCAATGCGGTTTGGGAATGCATGTGAAGAAAGAAATACACGATTGAAGAAGAAACATTGACTTTTACTTTCTCTCTTTTATCTTTATCTCTCTCACTCAATCTCTCTCTCTCTCTCTCTCTCTCTCTCTCTGATGTCTCTCTGAATCTCTAGACCCTCTGGTCTCTCTCTCTCTTTCTCTATTCTCTCATCTGACTTCTGTGTCTCTGTCTGTCTGTCTGTCTGTCTCTCTCTTTCTCTCTTTCAAGATCTCTCTCTCTCTGTCTTCTCTCGGAAATCTCTGACTCTGAAAAACTAGTTTTTCCTTAAGACTGTTGGTCTGTGTTAAGAAAGGCTCTCTCTCTCTTCTCAGTCTCTGTCTCTTCTCTCTCTAAACTCTCTCTCTCTCTCTCTCTCTCTCTTACTCTCTCTCATCCCCCATGACTCTCTCTCTCTCTCTATCTTTTCTCTCTTCTCTCTCAACAAATTGAAGTCTCTCTCTCTCTCTCTCTCCTCTCTGCATTTCTCTCGAAGTCTCTCTCATCCGCTCTTGCATTCTGATGTGTTTTTTTGTGTAGATGAATAACTATTGCTTTTGTGTGTGTGTGCCTTAAACAACATTTGGTTATATTACATAAAATTATGCAAGGATCTTGCTTTTGGCTATCTTATCTTACAGTAAAATGTCAAATCTCATTTTCTAACACGCTTGTAGCTCATTTGAAGTCAACTTAAAAAACCTGTTGCATTTTGGCGAAGTTGTATCCGCTTTGCATTCTGGCATTCAATTGGTTGTACACTGACTATCAATAGACAGGAAAATGTCAAATGGCATTGGAAATTAGGACAAACAATTTACACACGTAAGGGAACAAATCAAACCATTGGAAATAATAATAAAAAATTCTCAAAGTTATCTTAAGGTTGAAAATAAATTCATTATTTCTTTTTATTGTTGCATCTGTCAATCGAATCAATTGGTCAACATTCGCAGGCTAAGAAAAAATTCTTGATTAGTCCTCTTATCAGGAGATGAACAAAAAGTTCCTCTTGTGATGGAACCTTCCAGTTTCATCTTTTGGCATAATACATTTAAAAAAGGAGAAACTAGACTGGAACAGTGTAACAAATTCCCCTTCTCTTTCACTATAGATAAATCAAATTCTGGGTATGGAAAACGCCATATTCAGTTTCAATCAGATTATCATCAGTCCTTTATCAGTGAAGAAATGTTTCTAGTTCGCCTCGCTTAACCTTTCAATTCATCTCGTTCAGCTGTTCCAATGATGGTGAAAACTGTAAGTGTCAGGAATCGCCTCATTCATCTGGTGAATGTCTGAATGACGGTTGCTCGGTAGATAAAACTTCCCAACAGCATGATAAGCATGTTCCAGATAAAGATAAATGCAGCATTGCCAATTTCAATTCAAATTTCCATTTTACATTGTGTTTAGCAGATCCTTCTGACCAAATAAAAAACAGCCTGTTCGCCAGATTGAAGTTTTACCTTCTCAGTTTGGGACTTGTTATCTGTAAAAAGGATCTCTTACGGAGACCCACAGTATTTTTTATATGGATGCTTTGCAAAAATGCATAGGAAATAGAATAAAAAAAGACTGACTTTGCAATTTCTTCCTTCATAGCAATGAAATCTTCCCTTCATCAACAACACTTTTACCACGTAAATCTGGAAAGAAAAAGAATATAGATCTAGTAGTTATAGTATCAATTATCAATAATTTGTTTTGACTTCAGAATTTAACTAAATCTCCGAAAACACTGAAATGAAAAGTATGTCTCTCTGAAATAATAAGTACACTATACATTCCCATTGCATGTACAAATTATCAAAAGTTTTGGTTTTCCTTCTTTTATGTGTGTGTGCAATCCAGGGAGTGTTTTATTACTAATAAATATCATCTGTACAAGTATTTGGTTTCAACTGTCTAAACTTCTCTTTGGGTAAGCCCTTGACCTTTATCATAGTTTTATTTATCAAATAAATGGAGATGTGATTGAATCCTTCCCAGGACTTTTAAACGTTTTCATTATTTTCATTGGTACTTTTAGTACATCGGGTGGTTATATCACCCTCAAGATGCGTGCTTCTTCCTCGGACAATTTTGGCCATGAAAACTAAGTTTTCCCTGTTGGTCTGTGTTAAGAAAGGCTTCTCCACTGTCGTTCTCAATGCTAGATGCAAGTTTCATTCTTTACAAAAACTGGCCCATGACCAGAAACTATTATATTTTTTATTCTTTAAATGGGTCTTGTTGCATTGACCAAAGGCATTCTGAGGAGGTAATGAATGTTGTAAAATTTGGTTACAAAAGAAAATCACAAATCGTGCAGTTTGGCGGCATTCAATTGCTGGAATGTAGCGTTATGTGAAAAACAATCATTGACATTCAATGACAACATCGGGTCTTTATCATATTTTGGAATAATAATACATAAATAGGTACAAATGAATAAATTCATGGAAAACGATGATCAATACAAAACCTTCTCCAAATATTTAATGATCAATCTTCCACCATATTTGATTTCCCAGACCAGAAAAATTATTCCTAGTTTGGGACGACATACTCTCTCAGGGACTTTGCAAACAAAATGTAAATCTGGAAAGAAAAGGAATAGAAACGTAGTTAGATCAATTATCAATAATTTGTTTTGACTTCTTTAACTAAATCTCCGTAGAAAAGTATAAAATAATAGAAAGAGACAAATTATCAAAAATTTTCCAAATGGGAGTGTTTTAAAACGCGTAAGCCCATGATGTAAATGGACTAATACTCCTGCACATCTACAGCCATGAAATGCGGGTCTTGGTTGACCAAAGGCTAAGGGAGTGCAACTAGAAACAGCTAATAGATTTTTGTCTTAAGATTAACATGAAAATAGCCAAACGTTATGTTCAGTCCTGTTGAAATCGGGAGGACTTCTAACATGCTAAATATTGCAAAAATGTAGAAATACAAGACGCATAAATGGCCTATTAGATTTTTGGATTAACGAGAAATTCATTGAATCAGAGGAAGGCATACCTATTAGATTGGGCTTTAAAAATTTAATTGAAAAAGTTTTATTACCCGTTGGCGGACTAACAGCCTTTGAAGCAAATGTTTCTCTGAAACAATTTCAAGGTATGTCCCTTATTCGCAATGAATTTTGGCTTCGGGTACTTAAGACCTGGACAAAACATAATTTCGGCAAGAGATAAAAAGAAAACGAAGCTAATATTTTCCTCCAACCTTCATTTAATAATAATAATAATGTAACTCACGCTGGAAAGGTTTTGCATGTGCAATATCTTATAGTTAAAGGGTTGAAATATATCAAAGATATTTGCAATGGCGGAGCAATAATAGATTTTGAACAGTTCACTCAAAAAATACGGTAGTTATCCACAGGGAGTATTAGATTATTGGCTAATATTAATATACAATTCGCTATCAAAAGATAGACTTCGACACGAAGCTGTGACGATAAGCCCTACGCAAATCCTTTTAGAGGTGAAGCAGTTGGAGAAATTGGAAGAAAGGGATTTCAAAAACTGATTAATTAAAGGAACCGAAATATCACGCACAGAAAATATGTGGCTCCGAAGGTTTGACGTTCATATCACAAATAAACATTGGAGTTTAGGATGCGTTGAGATAAAAGAAATAAGATTGAGAATGAGAGCATTGCAGTGGAAAATACTGAACAATATTTATCCAACAAATATTTTACTACACAAAATGGGAATTCGCGACTCCCCACATTGTTCGTATTGCTCAGAAATGGATTATTATATAGAACATTTCTTTGTGGACTGCTTGAAAACAACAAATCTATGGAAGATCATTGAAGATAGACTTTCTATGAAATAAGGTAAACGAATTGTTCTAGAAAAAAAGGACATATTACTTGGATTAACATTTGCAAGTGGAGTTTGCCAAACTAAAATTCAGGAGATAAACAGAATATTATCGGTAGCTAAAATGGCAGTGTCAAAGTACAAATATGGAGGAGGGGGAAATCTGATTGAAATATTCAATTTCAACGCAAAATTAAGAAACATTGATATCTAACCTAATATTTCATTCAGTCAGCTATTTTTTTCTTTCTGTTTTTCATTTTTCGTTTAAAAATGGTTTGCAGGATTAGGGGGGGGGTGTCGTTGTTACTCGGATGTTTTGTCTCGGGTATTTCACTTTATTTTATTTTATTTTGTCTTTATAATCTTTTAATGTTTTATTGTTTTTGTTTTCATGTTTATAGTTGGTTTTTGTTTTGAAATAATGAATTCAATAAAACAGGGAGAAAAAAGAAAACAAGAAAAGCAATGATGAATGGAAGCGCAACAGACTGCAGAGGCTAGCCCAAAATAAACATTAATATATTTAATCACTATTCTAAGTTCATTTAACAGTCAAAATTTCTACAAGTAAGACTATCATTATAATCATCCCTCATACTAATAAAAAAAAGAGAGAAAAAAAAAAAAAAAAAAAAAGAAAAAGAAAAGAAGAACAAATATTAGGGCAGTAGTTGTGGTGAAAGAGGACGATAGTAATATTAGTAAAATAAAAGGGGTGTATATATATAGTAAAATGATAGTAGTGGTAGCGTTAGCAAACACTTCAAACAGTCGTTTCATTAATTAAATTATGCAGCATGTGTTGGGGAGGTGAGGAAAATTTAATAAGAACTATAAGGATTATGTATGATTATCTTTTAATGTCTAGATTTGTATTGCAAGCAAAAAAAACCCCAAAAAAATGAATAAATTAAAAAAACAAACAAAAAAAACAAAAAAAACCAAACAAACTATGGGATATAGTGAAACCAAATACAATTTTGTGACAATATATGAATACGCAACATTTGCGCCATTTTGAGAACACGAGCACTCCAAACTGTCGTGAGGTAAGATGCCAACCCAGCTTCCGAACCTACAATATGTAGATGACGCTTGATACCGGCACTCTAAACTACCCAGAGACACAGTGCACAGAAAGCGTTATTTCAGTACAGAGCCCTACTGAACTATATATCCCTCTAAGAAGAAAAGAACCCCCCCACCAAAAACAAACAACCACAACAACAAAAACAACAACAAACAACCAAACAAACAAAAAACAACAAACACCCCCCCATAAAACAACCAAAAACAACCAAAATAACCAAAAGAGAGAGAGAGAGAGAGAGAGAGAGAGAGAGAGAGAGAGAGAGAGAGAGAGAGAGAGAGAGAGAGAGAGAGAGAGAGAGAGAGAGAGAGAGAGAGAGAGAGAGAGAGAGAGAGAGAGAGAGAGAGAGAGAGAGAGAGAGAGAGAGAGAGAGAGAGAGAGAGAGAGAGAGAGAGAGAGAGAGAGAGAGAGAGAGAGAGAGAGAGAGAGAAGGAGAGAGAGAAATAGACGGGAAAGGAGGAAGCTATAGGTAGATAGATATGCAGAGTGACAACAACAAAAAACAAAACAACCAAAGATATATACATGTAATATAATTTGATTGAAATGGGACTAGATAAGAAATCTGCAAAGGTCTAATAGCCGATCATCTGCTGACGTTTGATATACGCCTACCAATCTGAGGAATAAAAACAAAACAAAACAAAAAAGAAAAAAAGGAGAAAGAAAAAGAAAAAACAAACAAAAAAAACATGAAAATAGCCAAAACCTTTTTTCCATATTAAGATATCTACAAATACAAGATTAAATGAAGACAGAAGTGAAAAGTCAATCAAAGACTATATCATAATTAGCACTTCCTTTTTTTTTTTTACAGTACAATGGATATAAGAGTTAACAGAGGAGTTGAAATATTTAGTGATCATCACCTAGTGATTGCCAAAATGAGATTACTGATAGAGGAAAACAAGCAGAAAAGGATACAAAAGAAAACTACTAAACTCAAAATAGAATAACTAAATAAATCATAGTAAAACAGATGTATCAAACTAAGATAAAAACATTTGTCAGTGAAAGGCAGATTGATCTGTATGATAGCACAATAGAAAAAAGTGGCAAATGTATAAAGAAACACTCCTATTTGAGTTAAGTAGCTTTTTTCTCTTTCCTTTTCTGTTTGTTATCTTCAGTCAGTAATCTTATTTTGGCAATCACTGGGTGAGGATCATTAAATATTTCTGCTCCTCTGTTTACTCTTATGTAGTCTATTATTGATCTTTCAAACCTGTCTTCATTTACTCTTGCATATTTGTGGATATCTTTATGAGGAAAAAGAGACTTAGTCCTGTTTTAGTTCTAGCTCTATCTTTGACATCCACTCTTGAGAAGATTAAAATATTATTTGGTCCTACATTTTCTATTCCTTGTCCTTTTTTTCTTTGTTTCTGTAATGGCAAAAATGTCTACTTTAAAGTTTTCCATTTCTTCAACTAATTCTAACTCTTTTTCATTTATTGCCCAAACATTCCATGTTCCAAAATGCACAGTCCGTGTTCGTTTCCCTTTTCGTCCTTAAAAGGTCAAGCCATGTATATCATATTTATTTTTGTGCATCAGTTTGGTTTTGGATAAGTAGGGTTTTAGCCCACTGTACCTAGGTAGATGGTAGGGCTGCCATCTTGAGGCCCCTACCAGGTCTTGTTATTTTGTATCAGGGTTAACTTCCTTAGCCTTTGGTCACTCAAGACCAGCCTGCAAGGCATCAGGTTGTTATTTTCTGTCAGGGTGAACTCCCTTAGCATTTGGTCAGCCAAGACCGATCCGCAAGGCAGCAGGTTGTTTTGTTTTATGTCAGGGAGGGTTAACTCCCTTAGCATTTGGTCAGCCGAGACCCGCCTGCAAGGCAGCAGGAGACTCGTGGAGGGCGGGATCATCTACTTCCCGTACATGTGCTTACCTGTCCACTCCGCGGATAATATTTTTATAATAATAACAACAATAATAATAAAAATTCTTGTATTGCGACATATCCCCGTTATGTATCATTATCAAGCTCAGCAGAGCGTTACTCTCTTCAAAGTTGATGGCAGCTCGAGAGGGAGCTAAGCGAGCTTCTACATTAACAGGATAGCCTCTGTCTTACCCAATGTCACCAATGGGGAACACCCGATTGCCAAAAGGTGGATTAGGCCGCAGGACTAACACTTAACCCCAATGCCAGCTGAGGCAGTAAGCTATTGTGTCACCATTCTAATGGATCTTTGGGAAATCGAACGACCCACGTCCCATTAGATAAGAAGAAGAAGAAGAAGAAGAAGAAGAAGAAGAAGAAGAAGAAGAAGAAGAAGAAGAAGAAGAGAAGAAGAAGAAGAAGAAGAAGAAGAAGAAGAAGAAGAAGAAGAAGAAGAAGAAGAAGAAGAGGAGAAGAAGAGGAAGAAGAAGAAGGAGAAGAAGAAGAAGAAGAAGAAGAAGAAGAAGAAGAAGAAGAAGAAGAAGAAGAAGAAGAAGAAGAAGAAGAAGAAGAAGAAGAAGAAGAAGAAGAAGAAGAAGAAGAAGAAGAAGAAGAAGAAGAAGAAGAAGAAGAAGAAGAAAAAGAAGAAGAGGAAGACGAAAATAGTCATACAATCTGTCGGTGCAATACGTCAACAAGCATGGAAATTAAAACAGGTGCTAGATGACTGGGAATGAGACGAATAGTACCAATACACAAATAAACGATCAACTATGGAATACTCTAATTACAATTACAGAGGTCTATTACTACACTACTAAGCGTACCAAAAGAAACGTTTACGCAAGGATACTAGAAATGAGACTGAGGAAAAGAGTAGAAGATCAGATTGAAAAAATAATCAAAGCGGATTCATACCAGGAAGAAATGTAGTACACTGTCAAATATTTACAATAAAAAGGCAAATGATAGAAAACATTCATTTAAAGAAACATTAACTTGCACGTCTGTTTTATTGACATAGAGAAGGCATTTGACACGGTGAGGAGGGATAAACAGCGACATTCTTATAAAACCCATAATGTAGAGCAGAATTTAATATAAA
Source organism: Doris montereyensis (assembly GCA_037039925.1). Lineage (NCBI taxonomy): Eukaryota > Metazoa > Mollusca > Gastropoda > Nudibranchia > Dorididae > Doris > Doris montereyensis. The sequence goes on along the minus strand of JAXRKP010000038.1, from coordinate 108,129 downwards.
TAAGCTATCAAACGTTTTTACAATAAACCAACATGTGCAGTGAGAGTAACTAGAAACTTATCTAAAAAATGGGATGTATGTATAGTAGTTAGACAGGGTTGTCTCCTAAACCCTCTTTTGTTTATCATATTTATGGATTTAATTGCACAGGTATCATCAAAAATAAAGAAAATGTCGGTGTAATATGGAAACTCAATCCAGTAAATCTATCACTACTTTCATTTACTGATGATTTACTTCTAATCGGAAAATCAGAAAGTGACCATCCATATGCTGAATAATGCACTAAATTAAAGAGTATTGAAAGTACATGTAATTGCAAAGAAAACAAAAACACTGCTAGCAAGTTTTACAGCGAAATTAAAGCACAAATCTCAAACTGGGCAGAGAGAAGTTAAAACAAGTTTAAAGCTACAATTACTTAGGAGTAATCATCATTAACTCAGAAGGAAAACTAAGAGAAGAAATCAGCCAGATAATCCAAAAGGCAATGACAATATATAGCTGTTCAGGAAAGGCATTTAAAGGTAAAGAAGAATTTATCGATAAAAAACCGAAATGGTAATACAGCGCGGTTTATTTTCCCACTCTCCTCTATGGCTGTGAAACCTGGACCTTAGACAGTAGGGGATACCATAGAGTACAATCAGCTGAATTGGCGTCGGTGGCCGATCGGTTAGGCTGCTGGACTGGGGATCATGAGGTCCCAGGTTCAAATCCTAGCGAAGTCAGTGTCTGACATTATGTTCCTTGGGAAAGACGCTTGACACTCACTTTCCCCACTCTACGAAAGTGCAAATAGATACAAGCACCAGCTTGAGAATACAAACTTGCATCAGACTAGCTTCATGCTATTGAAACTGGGATAAGTTCTGGATAATTGGGCCATAGTAGTCTTGAAGGAACTTTACTTTTATAATGAACTAAAATGAAAATATCTAAGAAGAGCTGTAGGGAAAACTAAATGAGACAAAATTAGAAACACAACAATAAGAGATCAAACCAAAACAGATGGCATAAAAACAAAGATAGAAATGAATCAACTGAGATGATTTAAGCATTTAAACAGAATGAATGATAAGAGTAAGAGAATAGCATAACCAGAGTATAGTGGGAAAATTGTCCTTCTTACTAATATTACCGGTCTTAGAAGAATGCGATGTGTGAACAAGTAAGGTGCATACACAATCAGATCAGGAGCATTGTTTTGTTTTGCATGATGTGCTTGCCAAGACACGATGCAACTATTGCAACACATATTTGCCACTGTCACTATCGTTGACAATGACATGCCCTTTTTCAGATAGTCCAAAACACACTTGAAATCCAAAACATTATCAAGGTTTGATCTCCTATTGTTGTGTTTCAGATTTTGTCTCTTTCAGTTTTTCCTACAGCTCTTAGATATTTCATTTCAGTTTCAGCTGCTTGTACTCTAAGTAATAAAAGTAAAAGACAAGAGGGAGATAAAAGACAAGAGGGAGATAGAGAGTAGAGAGAGAGAGAGAGAGAGAGAGAGAGAGAGAGAGAGAGAGAGAGAGAGAGAGAGAGAGAGAGAGAGAGAGAGAGAGAGGAGGGAGGGAGAGAGAGAGAGAGAGAGAGAGGAGAGAGAGAGAGAGAGAGAGAGAGAGAGAGAGAGAGAGAGAGAGAGAGAGAGAGAGAGAGAGAGAGAGAGAGAGAGAGAGAGAGAGAGAGAGAGAGAGAGAGAGAGAGAGAGAGAGAGAGAGAGAGAGAGAGAGAGAGAGAGAGAGAGAGAGAGAGAGAGAGAGAGAGAGAGAGAATTGTGAGTAATGTGAGTAATGTGAGTATGAGAAACAAGAACGAAAGAAAAGGATAAGACTAGATCTCACTGGGACTATTCCTTGCTTAACTTTTTGTATATGGCTGTTTTGACTTTTTTCCATTGAGAAGGCCCGTAAGCCGCATCTAGATGTCTAGACTTGATCCTGCATGGCATTATCCTGCCACGCCACTACTAACAAGTGAGAGTGAGTCTATTTTTAGAGGTGGACATTTTATATTTTGTCCCCAAGAGCTTAATTTACTGACGTAATGCCATGCCAAGGAGGAATCAATAGTAGGTCAAAGCACAAGCTGAAAGCCAGGGAGGGTAATAACAGTATCCCAATGTTGGCGCATTGGCATGTGTAAAAGAAAATTGTCAAAACTTATGCAGTTTATCCGGTTGGCCTACAATTTGAAACCTTATCTTTTAGCTGTACTCGTATATATAACATTTTGTGAAGTAACAATAAATTTTATAGTGATATCAATTAAAATTATCAGTTTTTAAGTTGTATTTTAAACTTTTTAAAATTAAAAATTCAGAAAAGAAAACAGAATACAATGTAATAACTTACTTTTTACCTGCCAGCTTAATATCTAACGCAGTCGGTAATGTTGTAATTACAAACAGATCACGGCAGTGAGATGGTATTTGTTACTGGGAAGTCTTAGTTCAATTTCTTCGTAGATATATTTGTTATTTATAATTTATAGATCTGTGTGCTCATAGTGATTATACTGTGATTTCTGTGTTTATCATTTTAATGAATGAGGACAATTTTCTTTTAAAAAAATAATTCAAAAGTTTGAAGCATGAGGATAAGCTACAAATAAAACATTTAGGACCTCATAAACAGACACATGTCACGTTTTTGGCTTTTCATGTAAAAGTGAATAAACACTTTAACTTTAACCTGTCGACGTATAGTGGTATCGACGGCCTAGTGGTTAAGCTGTCCGACTAGGGAACATGAGGTCCCAGGTTTGAATCCTGGCAAAAGCCAAGCCAGACATTGTGTTTCTTGGAAAAGACACTTAACACGCATTTCCCCACTCGACCCAGGTGAAAAAAGGAGTAAAAACCTGCGTCAGACTAGCGTCCTATCCAGGAGGTGATTATTTTCATCTGTTCGACTTCACGCTATAGAAACCTAGATAGCTCCGGCTCTATGGGTCGTAATGGCCTTCAAGGAACTGTTTTACAATCGATGTATGATACTGTCAAATGGTTGCCTACTGGTAGCTTTAAAAAATCCCTGCTTGTTTTGCTTCTATTGTTTATTATTTGAAGGTTATAACATTCGTCAAAAAGTGGTTGCGAGGACGTGAACAATTTAAAAGAAAAGGTTAAGAAGCTAGAACGTAGTTCAACCCATGTGGTCAAAGCTGTCAAATATATGACAAATAAATTAAAACGTGTATCCGAAACACTATGGGACAGGATTGACTGACTGCTTTAATTGTTATTAAATGTCACTTTAATACTGGTTTAATAAGGAGTATAATAAGAAGTATAATGGATACTTTAAACCAAAGAGTCATCAATCGATTTGTATCATTGAAGACCAAACTAGCTCAATGTCTCTTTTGTAAAGGTAAAAATAAGTGCTTGTGTCGTTATCTTCATGGATTTGTTTATTGAATGGCTTTTTACCATCGCTTATTAAAATGTCCCTCTAAATCTATTTGTTTAGGATTAAATCCGTCCCTGTGCTCTGGAGGAATTATGCAATTACTGAAAATACTTTCTCTACGTTTCCATAATTTCGCCGTCTTCCCTCATTTTTTCTCCTTTACTTTATCATTCTAATTTGTCTAATTATTGGGCATACTTTCGTCTTTCTCATGATGCTCTTCATTGCATCCCAGAAGAGTTTTGATTTCCCTGATAGTTTTCTTGAAGTCTTTGACTACTCTTCCCATTGTTCTTGTTTTTTCACTTCCTCTTTCGCAACGGTTTGTTTTACTCATATGTATACGTTATATCCTATCCTCTGAACTAACACCAATTCGGCCACCTAAGACCTTAATGCTCTGACATATTTCGTCAATTTTGTTTACATGATCTTCCAATCATTATTTTTGGTTCAACCCGCTGCTAGAACATTTAATAATGACCTCTGCACTCTGTGCTGTAACTTAGAAGCATATATCTAACCCGATAATAAAAAAATCTAGGCATGTTTTTATATTATAAGTCACATGACTAACCAGCCTAACATCAATTTGACCATCTCAAAACAGGAATTGCACCACTTGGTCTCAAGCCCCATCAAGACACACAAACATTTATAAATCAAGTAAATGACCATCAGCACAGTTTAAGCTTCATATATTTTAACGGTGGAACAACCTAAAAGAAGAAATTATCAGTCACTTTGACAACGAAAAGCTGAAGGTAAGAGGATGGGCTCCCCCCTACTCCCTTTTCAAGAGTGCTTCTAGGCACACTAAATTTTCTGGCTTTCTTATTCAGCCCCACCGAACAGGATGACAGCATCGTATGCTTTTTTTCAAACAGTCAGTAGTCAGGATTGAAGCCGGTGCAATACATTTTCTGCCAATACTTTTCCATTCAGCTAAAGGAAAATTAAGTATTATAAATAAGTGACAATGATGAAATTGTCGAATTTGCGTTGAAGGATACGTTTTACTTACATCAATTCGACCACCCCTCTGGTAATCTGAAATAAGATCTAGAGCGTTATAAACAGCTTGAGGGGAATCCTAAAATAGCAACGTTGCCAAAATATTAATATCACGTGGCTTTGAAGAATAATGGTAAAATAAGTTTCCGTGACATAAGATCACATGACTAGAATAAAGGCCACAGCATAAAAAATAGTCGTAGGGCTACTAGTTAATGTGATGACACAAGATAATATGAAATCCCCATCGGAACAAAGACGAGACAAACACAAGGAATAGACAGAAACAAATCCTGGCCACCATGGGGATCGAACCCGCGACCTCTGCGTCGGCACCCATCGCCTCGCCATGAAAAGAAAGCGTGCTACCAACCGAGCTAACTACGTTCCCTAATGCATTTGGTTCCATTTGAGCTCCAGAAACGTTAGATGAAACAAAGTTTGACCGCTTCTGGGGTTGAAAATGAATGGCGGAAAGGATGACTATTACACATGCAGACACTTGTGACGATATTGCACACGTAAATGTGAAAATATTCCAAAAATAGGTTTAGGTGGTCGAATTTGTGCTATGGTCAAATTGGTGTTAGTGGACTCTAGATCTGTTTCTTCACGACTTCGTTCTTTTGTTTGAGGCCTTGTAACTAAAACTAGAATCTAGACCGCTGGTATATTCAAATATTGTGTAATTTCTAGTAAAAACTCACAGAATATGGCTGCAGCTGATTAAAGTAAAGTCTATTAGGTAGAGCAAATTACTAATGTTTTCTAGAAAATAGGTATGTAATACAATTACCTGTCTTGTTGATTCATTTTCGTTCCTACTGCAGATGCTGTCATTCTAAAGAAGAAAAAATGTTTACTCTATCCTTGGTTGCTCTCTCTTCGCTCCTCTATGAGTAGGTGGCGAAGTGGATACTGTTCCCGACAAGCCGTCTCCCTATTACTATTACATACTAATACTAGATCTAGTAATACTACTATTACTCTCGGATAAGCACCGGTCGCGGTCACTCGGTTGGTTGGTTCTAGGTTCTAGGTCGAAGAGGGGAAGAATTGTAAAGTTGGGGACTTCCGAGTTAATTGCTTTGGAACCAACGGGCGCAGAGTGAAATCGCCTGCTTCGCGTTTACTTTTGCTTTTTAAGAACGATAAACACACATCAGCCACCTTTACAGACGGTATGTGCAATGCATTGCGTGCGGTAGATATTTCTTTATAACGTTTCTGTTGCATACCGTATATATTTATATTTTGTCTATATATATTATGCAAAGGTGTATGCATGTGATCGTGTATGTATTCATTGTCCCCATGCGTTTGGATATTGGACTATAAACGTACACACACACACGCACACAGACTCACATAATAGATCTATTGAAGGCAAGGATGGAACACAAACACAATGGTTGAGGAGAAAAGTAGAAAGCGACCGCTTTATTCGGTGAGCTTGTTATGATTTCATGCATACCCGTATATATATATATATATATATATATATATATATATATATATATATATATATATATATATATATATATATATATAACGGGTATGCATGAAATCATATACCCAGGCGTGTTATCTAAACAGCACCAGTATCTGTTTAAAGGTAATGCAATGTAGGCTCTTTAAAATCTTTTTGTACATAATTTGTTGACAACTAATAATTAAAATGTTAAAAGAAAAGCTAAAATGACACACAATTATACACTACAGTACTTACAGAAGGTGAAGACAGTTAGTCTATTGGTGTTTAAAAGTTGCAGTCTTTTTTGCGACATTCTTCACCGTGGTCATCATGTTCACATTTTCGAGCTTTAGATGATGACGCAATCTTATGTTTACAAACAGTGTCACGACCAGGCGCAGGGTGTCACACTTGTCACAATCATCTAAACCAGTCAAACCATAAAATGAAGAGGAAACAGCCATGATTTGTCTGATAATGCTGCATCTTATTTAATGGCGTCAGTTAGTGCAAAAATGGTGCAAATTGTGGTAAAACACCAAACTTGGCAATCTTGTAGCGAATACCAATATAAATATAAATGATTGTTGATATAGAACCACCCTGAGAAATTATCCTAAATGACCAAAACTGACCAGTGAAATGTTCACTATATTTGCATAGTAACAAACTTCCTAAGCTGACCAAAGTGTGAGAACAACGTGTATAATCGTCAATAAATGCTTCATGGAAGGGCAGAGTAAAGTTATCATAACTTATTGTTGAAAAGCGCAAACACTATGATGACCGTTTGACCGTGAATGACCAAAACTGGCCAGTGAAATGCCCACTTTATTTGTATAATTAAAAAAAACCTTCCTGATCGTTAATGAATGCTTCATGAAAGGGCAAAGTAAATTGATCATAACTAATTATTGACAAGCGCAAAGACTATGGTGACCGTTTGGCCGTGAATTACCAAAACTGACCAGTGGAATGTCCACTTTATTTGTATGTTTACAAAAAACTTCCTGTGCTAAGCAAATTCCGAAAACAACATATAATCGTCGATAAATGTTTTGTGGAAAGGCGGAATCTTTTTTATCACAGCTCACTATTGACAAACTATGATGACCGTTTGACCGTGAATGACTAAAACTGACCAGTGAAAAGTCCACTTTATTTGTATATAAAAAAAAAACCCTTCCTGATCTTTAATAAATATATCATGGAAAGTCAGAGTAATTTATCATAACTCATTACTTATACGTGCTATGACTATGATGACCGTTTGATCGTGAATGACAAAACTGACCAGTGAAATGTCCACTTTATTTTGTATATATATATATATATATATATATATATATATATATATATATATATATATATATATATATATATATATATATATATATATATATATATATATATATATATATATATATATATATATATATATATATATATATATATATATAAAACTTCCTAAACTGACCAAATTTTTTAGAACAACGTGTGTGAGTGTGTTATGGAAGGACAGAGTAGGTTTATCATAACTAGCATTGACAAGAGCAAACACTATGATGACCGTATGACCAGTGTTACTGAACGTCTGACTAAATTGACCATTTGACCAATTGAACAAATAAGCAAGATTTAAACAGAAAATTGAAATATAAGTCTTTGGGTTTGCTTATACTTCACAATCAAGGCGACAAAATGATAGTAATAAGTCCTGAACTGACCATTAGTAGACTGACCATTACAGAAAACAAAATTCCATTGTTTTGCTGATGGGTGTTGCAATTTGTTAGATTTAATCTTATTTGACATTTAAACTAACATGAAAGTGTGAAGAGGAAAACATATGTAGGAGAAAACATCGTGTATCGTATTCGTATTCGTGGTCACATAACATTGACCATAATGACCACTAGAGAAATTGCTTTAGTCTTCTGGCCAAAGTAAGTTGTTATTTGTACTCTTATTTACAAAGAAAATCATCTAATTACATAAGAACGCAAACTATTTTACTCAGCACCGGAATCTACAAAAGTAGCATACCACAACTTTAAGAGCATAACTCACAGACACACACACACACACACACACACACACTGACACAAGCGCACATACACAAACACACTTTAAAATGTACGCTTGGTACATCGTGGTACACAAATCTTATTTCTTTCCTAGTTAAATGCGAGACCCTCCACAAAAGCACATTTCTGTACAAGGTAATGCAGTCTTCCGGCAGCCACAGGTTGTTCTACACACTTTACGGCAGCCGCGCTTGATCAGTTCCTGGCAGGATTTGAATGCTTCATGCATAGGTGTCCAGAATGGAGCAAGGCAATTGTCATTTAGAATACAGCCCCATTCAATGGGGATTTCGTTTGAGTTTGTAGCTGACAGAGAATTTCAGCCATCGTGTGTAATTAATGAGTTCCATGGCAACCACCAACGGCGTTAATCGATAAAGTGAATCTACATATAATTCAACATCTCCTTCTCTTACTGATCTGGTGAATTTTAAGATCGTGAGCTTTTCAAGATCAATGACTAGATCTAGTTCCACGGCATGCCTTTGATTCCTTGCACCATATTTCGAAGGCTTTATCGTTTCTTATTGTTTCATCTTCACTTGCCTGCAGGTATGCGTCTTGTTGGAGACAATAAAGTGACGCGGCGATAATTTCATGCGCATGCCGGCAACGCTTGAGATGAAAAGCTTTCAACATTGAATCTGCTGTACCAGGCACAGTCATCAATATATATATATATATATATTATATACAGTCATTATGTTTCTTTGCATTTACTCTCATTCATAACAATATATATATATATATATATATATATCAGTTTAACCAGTAACAAACAGAACCTATATATATATATATATATATATATATATATATATATATATATATATATATATATATATATATATAAATACAGCAACCGTTTGACTCTTGTTGTTATTAACAAGGCAGCGGCCAAATGTTATCCTAGAGAAACGGCACAAATTGAGTGAACACCGTTTTGAACGCTGACACACATCTTCACACAAATGCAAGAAGGACATAGGGCTAGGAATTAGAATTCACAGTAGGTAGTAGTACCCTGACATAGGGCCTACCACTACTACCACCAGTACCAAAGGCGGCCGACGTTGAGTTGAATAAGACGTACGCTGGTTAGAGTTGCGTGGTGCGATAAGAAAACAAAAAGTAAGAAGATATATTGCTTTAAAGACTGACACGAGTGACACTGGCACTGCGCTTGCCCCTGCGCTTGCCGTTGGGGTAGGAAAGTGGATGTAAATCTAAAACTAGACGTTCAACACACACAAATACGCATCCGATTAATGACTAGATCTAATTCTAAAAATAATAAGATTTTTTCTCCTAACCTAATACATAATTTTGTATTTTCACGTAAGGATTTGGATACATTTGAGTCGCTGAATTCAAACATGCAATCATATTTCACGGATGACAAGTCCCTAGGAGTAGGATACATTTATGTTCTGTAAAAAATTCTCTCGGCGACGGGGAAAGAGGGGGCGGGGGGTGGGGGTGGTGAGACGAGCGTCTACGTCATCATTTCCGGTTATCCACGATCTCGATACGGGCGCCTGTGTGTATGTGTGTCTGTGTGTGACTTGGTGACTTGACAAAATTAAATAAAGATGGTTGAATAGTTGTCAGAGAACCAATGCGGTGTTCTGTATTTTAGATATGCCATACAATTTTTATCAATATTTTCAGATGGCTCTAACTCTCTTGATAGTTTGTTCGTCTTTCAAAGCTCTTTCACCTGTATTATTCGCCTCGCAGGCAGACGTGTTTCTGTGCTCCACTCTAACCTGGGTTTTTATGTGTCTTTAATTTTTTAACATCCTGGATTCTTATATCTACAAATTCGTCACATCCTAGTCTTCTGAACTGTGTTTGAATCTTCTATTTTAAATAAGTCGTTTTCGTTTATTTCTAAAGTTGAAGATAGATTTTACAACATCAAGTCATTTCACTCGTTCAGGTTTGGTAACATTTTTACTCCTTTCCATTACCGGTATCCGATTTCTACTCACCACGTGCTACAAACCATTCACGCTCACAAACAATAACATTGAAAAGCGACTTTTTTTTTACCAACGGCCAGAGACAATGTCGTGGTGGCCAACGTAAGTGACTTCTTCAAACAATATAATGTCGGAGGGCCCAACGTTGCAGTAGTGAGTGTTTGAAGGGGGGGGGCGGTTCCTTATTTTGATAACAACCACAACAACGAAAACAACAACTGAGCAAGACAAACCAACGAACACATCGCATTCCCTGAGCATATCCCAAGGGTTATGTGTATTCTCGATGAACAGAGAGTGGCGAGAAATTCAACACCAACGAACTTTAGAATGTGTCATTTAAATATTAATAGCGTAAGAAATAAGTTTGAAGAAATTAAAACTGTTTTAGTGGATAATTTGACTGACTTTCTTACTGTTTCCGAAACAAAAATCGATGAATCTTTCCTTGACACTCTTTTCGAAGTGGAGGGATATAAACTACAGAGACGGGACCGTGATGCTCTTTTCGAAGTGGAGGGATATAAAGAGACTGATGCTCTTTTCGAAGAGGGATATAAACTACAGAGACGGGACCGTGACTCTCTTTTTCGAAGTGGAGGGATTAAACTACAGAGACGGGACCGTGACTCTTTTCGAAGTGGAGGGATATAAACTACAGAGACGGGACCGTGATGCTCTTTTCGAAGTGGAGGATATAAACTACAGAGACGGGACCGTGACACTCTTTTCGAAGTAGAGGGATATAAACTACAGAGACGGGACCGTGATGCTCTTTTCGAAGTAGAGGATATAAACTACAGAGACGGGACTGTGATATAAACTACAGAGACGGGACCGAGACGCTCTCTTTTCGAAGTGGAGGGATATAAACTACAGAGACGGGACCGTGATGCTCTTTTCGAAGTGGAGGGATATAAACTACAGAGACGGGACCGTGATGCTCTTTTCGAAGTGGAGGGATATAAACTACAGAGACGGACCGTGACCTCTTTTCGAAGTAGAGGGATATAAACTACAGAGACTCCGTTTTCTTTTCTTTTCGAAGTGGGATATAAACTACAGAGACGGGACCGTGATGCTCTTTTCGAAGTAGAGGATATAAACTCTTTTTTTCGAAGTAGAGGGATATAAACTACAGAGACGGGACTGTGATGCTCTTTTCGAAGTAGAGGGATATAAACTACAGAGACGGGACCGTGATGCTCTTTTCGAAGTAGAGGGATATAAACTACAGAGACGGGACCGTGATGCTCTTTTTCGAAATGGAGGGATATAAACTACAGAGACGGGACCGTGCTGCCCACGGAGGAGGAATAGCCATGTGGGTGTGATCTGACCTCGTGGCTTGTCGACGTAAAGAACTGGAAAGGGTACATCTTAAAACAATTGCTTACGAAATAATGCTTGACGACTCAAAATGGCTGATTCTCGCTGTATACAGACCACCAGCAGTGACCCCGGCTCACTTCACCAAACATTTTACGAGGATGATGGAGACAGCAACGGAATCATACGACAATTATATTGTCATAGGAGACCTCAATTTTAACATGAAATGTGTTGAGAAGTCAAAAGAACTTGAAGATCTTTGTGACATTTACGATTTAAATAATGTTATAACCCAAAGTACATGTTTAAAAAATATACACAACCCATCCCTTATTGATGTCATTCTCACTAACAAAATAGAATTGTGTGATAAACAGGTAAATTTCAGCACAGGGGTGAGCGACTATCACAATCTTATCTCAACATGTATCAAACGAAAAAATTCCAAACGTAAAACCAATAAAGAAATGCTATAGAAGTTTTAAAACATTTGACTCAGAAAAATACCAAGAAGATTTAAAAGTTACTATGACCAGTAAGACCGATGGATTTCAAAACGATATAGATGTTAATAATACTCAATACGAAGACCTCATACAAAATGTACTTTCGGCAGCAAATAAACATGCGCCAATCAAACGTAGGTATCCGCATAAAAAATACTTTATACGAATAGCACACTCAGAAAGGCCATATATCGTAAAAAATGTCATACTACAAATACCAAAAGGATAAAAACAAAAAAAAAGCTGGGCAACTTTTAAAGAATGTAGAAATTGTGTCACAAAACTGAAGAGAAAATCTATCAAAAGATACTTTCTTGACCGCTGCACCGGTGGCAACAAGAGTAGAGATTTCTGGCCCACTATAAAGCCCTTTCTTTCCAACAAAATCAAATCGAGTGAGCAAAAAATAATTCCGAGAAAAGACGACAAAGTTGTAAATAATACACAAGAAGTGTGCAAAACTTTCAACCATTTTTTTGTTTAACGTTGCGAAAGACATTGGTAACAGCATATCACTAGATTCAGAATTACACTCTGGCATTAAGGCCATAAAAGAAAACACACCAAAAGTACAAAACTTTGAAATTCAAAGAAACTAACCCTGAAACAATTGGGAAAACTATCAATAATTCAAATGTCAGAAAGTCGACAGGCGAGTACACAATATCTGCCAAACTCCTTAAAGCCAGTGCTCCAATATTAAATGAGCATATATGCAATATCATAAACAAGTCTATTAGAACAAGTACATTTCCAGATAAATTAAAGATGGCACAAGTAATACCACTATTTAAAAAAAATGATTCGTTAGATATAAAGAATTATAGACCAGTAAGCATCCTACCTATAATTTCCAAGATCTTTGAAAAAGTCATGGCACTTTAGCTATCCAAATATTTTAATAATATTTTTCATGATTTTCTTTGCGCTTTTTTAGAAAAAGCCATGGGTACCAAACGATTATACTTAGACGTATAGAAGACTGGAAGCTATCCTTGGATAGAAATCACTATATCGCTGCCATATTTATGGACCTACCCAAAGCCTTTGATTGTTTGCCCCACGACATTCTTTTACACAAATTATCGGCATATGGTTTATCGCAAAAATCTGTTTCTCTGTTCCAAAGTGAACTTTCATATAGAAAGCAGCAAGTAATGCTTGGGAGCACTGTCAGTGGTTGTGAATTTATTGAAAAGGGTGTGCCCCAAGGATCCATTTTAGGTCCCTTATTATTTAATGTTTTTATTAATGATATTGATATATTTATATTCATCAAAGAGGGAACTCTCTATAATTATGTAGATGACAA